>WEIU01017751.1:242423-264536 GCA_013389925.1 Aegithalos caudatus
TGTGTGTGTGTGTGTGTGTGTGTCTGTGTGTCTGTCTGTGTGTCTGTCTGTGTGTCTGTGTGTCTGTGTGTCTGTCTGTGTGTCTGTGTGTCTGTGTGTGTGTGTGTCTGTGTCTGTGTGTCTCTGTGTCTGTATCTGTCTGTGTGTCTGTCTGTCTGTGTGTCTGTGTGTCTGTGTGTCTGTGTGTCTGTGTCTGTATCTGTCTGTCTGTGTGTCTGTGTGTCTGTCTGTGTACAAGGGGAGCCTTGCCATGTCTGTCCCCGTGCCCCTCAGTGCTGCCCATGGGGATGCAGGAGCTCAGGCGCATCCCAAAGAGCCCTGTGTTGACATCCAGCCCCCTCTGCCATCCTCAGGGGACATGTGGGGACAGGCAAGGAGCGTATGTCTCAGCCAGGACCCTCCTGGGAGCTGGCCACTCCTTTCTGTCCCCCGCACCGTGCTGTCCCCAGAGCAGGGTGACAGGGAGGTCCTGCAGCCTGGCACGAGGGAGCTGCTGCCCTGGGGCTGCCCAGAGTGTCCTTCCTGTGGGCAATTCCCCTCTCACCACGCCTCAGTGACTCCTCCACCCTCGGCTGGCTCCAGCAAGGAGCAGATGAACCCGGTGTCCCACCCTCCAGGCAAAACTCGGTGACTTTAGGAACTTAAAATAGGAGCAGAGCTAATAACTCACAGGCTGGTGTGCAGGTACCCAGCGACCTTGACCAACCCTCTGTGCCCAGATCCTCAGGTGCCAGCAGAACTGTGGGGAGGCAGGGACCTTGTTTTAGCCCCTGCACCCTCTCACACCCTCTCACTCTCCTCTTGTCAGCTCTGCCTGGAATTTTGGTCACCCCTGACAAGACAGCAACCCAGAATTTCACTTTTGAACTTCATTTGTGCTTTTCTTACTTTGCTTTCACCACCAACAACAAAAAAATCTTGTGAAGATTTTTGCATCACCTTGTCCTTCAGCAGAAATGGAAAATTACATTTCTCTGTTCAACATGAGGGGTAAGACATGGACAGTGTCACAAAACTCCTTTGTAAAGCACTTTGGGATGAGCTGACCAACCAACAAACCAGCTACTTACAATTAGTGTTGCAGCAGTTATGGATATTATTTAGTTTTGGTCTCGCTTTAAGAGCTCATTGCCTATATATGGAATGAAAAGCATTTCCATATAAGAATTTGGCTTAGGAAAAACCCCATGATTTCGTGTCCAATAGCTAACTCTGATTTTCTGCCTCACCTCTTCTGATTTAAACCTCTTTAGAGGAGGGCTAGGTTTGCATCTGGACCTTTGATGGCACTGGATTCTCCCAGCAGGGCCATTGATATAAAATGAGCCCAGCTAAATGTGCACAGCCTGCACAGTGCTGTGCAGGAGCTGAGCAGGGATGTGCATCCCTGGCATTTGCTCTGGCAGTGGCTGCAGGATGCAAGCTGGCATGGCAAAAGGACACCGTGAGCAGGGAGAATTGGCCTGGCTGCAGGCAAACACAATCCCTGCCGCTGCTTTCCACCCTGAAATCCAATCACTGCTCCAGGCAGCAAAGTGAAACTCAAATTTTAGTCGTGGAGTTCTCCCTAAAACTCCCTAATTCCCTCAGTAGTGTTGCTGACCTACTTCCCAGCTCTGTCAGTGAGCACAGTGCCCAACTCCTGGATCACCAGGGCTGTGCCAATGGGCATCCAGTGGTGAGCTGGCCCCTGAGGAGCCAGGCACCGTCCCAGCTCCTCCAAACTCACCTCTCTCCTCCTGCTGAGACCCTCTGCTTCAGCTGCGGGATTTTTGTGACATCCCAAGGGAGCTGGAGAAAGCAAAGGCTTTGTCAGTGTTTGTGGTGATGCTCCTTAGCCCTTTAACCCTTTGTGTCCCCCCAATCCCAGTGGTTGGGGCAGAAAAGGTGGAGCAGCACTACCCCATCTGAGCACCAGAGCAGCTTTTATCTGTCTGCCTCAAAAGCCACTGGTTAGGAGGGATGTGAGCCTGGGAGGCTTGGGAAAGATGTGGTCCCTCACACACCCCTTTCCAGGCACGTTTAGACCTTCCTTTCCTGCAGCCTCCAAGAGGAAGGTCCTGAAGGGAAGGGTGGGAGTCAGGGAGTGGGAGAGACAGTGAATCGAGTTGCTGAGAGGAGATTTTGGGTTCCAGGGCTGCTCCCCAGTGCAGTTGGTGGTTTCCACGCTGCTTTTTCCCATCCAGGCCAGCTGAAGTGGTGGCTGTGACAGCACAGAGCTCTGCACGGGCTGTGAAACCTGCGGGGAGAGCTGAGCAAACGCTGCTGAGCTCTGCCCCGTGCTCTGGGCAAAATAAAACTAAATAAACGCAAAAATGCAAGGGGACTGCTCTGCCCGTGCCCTGACACAGCAAGTTTTGCTTCAGCATCCCAGATTGCAGCCTGGACCGTGCTGGGGGAGCAGGGCTTTGCTCCAGCCACCTCTGCCCAGCTGTCCCTGTTTGTGAGCCCCTGTTATCGCATCCCCGCTCACGAGCACTCATCTCCCGTCTCCAAACCCTGGGGATTCTCGTGCCAGGGGCGGGGAACGGCTCATTCATTCCCTCGTTCATTCATGCCCACCCACAGCATCCTCCGGCAGCAGCCTGCATCACTCTGCAGTTGCTGGAGGAGGTTTCAGGGCATTGTCTGCGATATTGGCTGCAATTGAGGCAGGGAATGGGCTCTGGAGCCTTGAGCACGGGGCGGAATTCTCTGTGCGGTGCCTCGTGGAAAGAGACACCTGAGCTGCTGCACGGTTTAGAGGAGAGGGGCACAAAGCTTGAAAAATTTCGTATTTTGCCTTGTATCTCCTGGAAGAGACAAGAGTTCAGCTCAGCCAAAGTGTGTTCATCTCCGAGGAGCTGTCCTGCCACCCTTTGTTGTCCCTCTTTGCAACCTCTCCTGGGTGGAATGCTTTGTTCTCAGGTGATGCTGGAGGATAACCAGGGAGTCTGCTCTGACTCAATTCTGATGTCCCTCAAATCCCTCGGGAGGCTCCAGAGGGATCCTGCAGAGGCTGAGGGGTTGTTGTCACCTCTGCTTGCCATCCACCTGCCTGTGCTCCCCTGCAGCAGCCTCGGGCATGTGCTGCCTGAAAACTCCCTGGACACTCCCTGAACACTCCTTGGACACTCCCTGGACACTCCCTGGACACTCCCTGCCTCTCCTGTGCATGTTCCTGGCAGGGCCCTGGAGATCCCTGGAGAGTGAGTGATGTTTCTAAAAAAGATGCTCAGGAGCAGCGATTTGAGAGCTTCCTTTCCCCAACACCTTCAAACCAGCTGTGAGGAGGATAAATCAGGGATTCAGAGCTGTAGCAGATGGAGCAGGACACAGCAGTGAGTAGGAAGGGCAATTTTTTGTGCTGGACATCAATATATTCCTTTTTGAGCTCTCCAGGCAGTGCCACCTTCACTGTTTCCAAGTCCCTGGTACTGTCTGAGTTCCAAGGATCCTGTGGAGCTCTGATTGCATCCCAGCTGTCCATCAGGGGGCTTGGGTGGGAAAATATCTTCTCCTTGGAAAACGGAGGGTACAGGCTGCACCCCAGGGAGGAGGCAGAGGTGCAAGGAGTGTTTGGGCACAAAATGGGTTTTACCTGTGATTTACCCCTGCCCTGAGAGCCTGCAGAGGTAAATGGAGAAACCCAGCTCGTGCCACTTTAGGGCTTCCCCCCAGGTATTTTGCTCTGTGCTGTGTTTAAACAATAAATCCAGAGCACTAATTCATGAGCATAGAGAGAGCTTTCCTGGAGGAAGCATTGACTGGCCAGATTTTGCAGGACACTGCTTATGGGCAACAGACACAAAAGTGTATTTGCACTGGAAATCACCTGCTGCATGGGGACTGAAAGAAGGAGCACTTAGAGGGGCCAGGCTTGAATTTAGGAAGTTTGGAAGTGGGGGGAGTTGCACATATTTTGCAAACATCGGGGCAGAAAAACAAGGCACACATTTCTTCTCTTCAAATTCTGCTTCACAGTTGTACTTTTCAGAAAAAAAAACCCACCAAAAACAAACCTGCTTTCTGGTCACCAGGCATGTACAGGAAAAATTCAATATGTGCACAGAATGATTCAGCAGCTGGGCTGATTGTGGGAGATGTACAAGGTGCAAGCTGTCTGCTCACTCTTCTCCAGGGGTGGAAACAAAAGCAGCCTCCTGGCAGCTGTCACTTGTGTCACCAGCAGTGGCTGCTAACACCAGCATCTCACTTCTCCCTCTCAGGCACAGACCAGCTCCTGGCTGGAGCCACTGGATCCCTGGGAAAGGGAGGATCTGGTGTCCCCTGCTGCTCTGGCTGTCCCTCAGGGTCTTTTCCTAGCAAAACCACACCACCAGTGTAGCTGGTGATCAGACATGTACATCACCCCTCCTCTTACAATCTGCAGGTTCTGGTAGCATCTCACCTTTATTTCATGTTTCAGGGCTAACCAAACATTATTTTTTTCCTTTTTTTCATTTTTTTTTCATAATTATTTTCATAGAATCACAGAATCACATGGTTTGGGTTAGAGGGGAGCTTAAAGATCATCAGCTTTGTTTTGCTGTTGCAAGACCTCACACAGGAACTCAGGGAGTCAAAATGCAGATGTGAGGCTGACTGAGATGTGTTTCCCAGGGCTCTGTTTCCCAGTGGCTCTGCTGCTTCCCTGCAAAGGGCCATGGAAGTGCAGTGTGCCAGCAGAGAGGCACTGGCACTCTCCAGCTGACACTCCAGCCCTTTCCACCACCATTCCAAGGCCTGGAAAAAATTTTGGTTGGGAAAGAAAAAAAAAAGAATCCCCCCCTCACTCCAAGCACAGAATTAAAAAGTAACAGATAATCTCTTCTCTGGGTTTGTCTTCTGTTTTTGAGCCCTAGAGTTTGGTGCTTTCCAATTTACTTGGTGACCAGAAACAAGTTTTAAAAAAAAACCCCATAAGAGTGCTGCAATAGTAATCACATGGCTCCAGGAGCTGGGATTTCCAGAAAAACAGAAGTGCAAGCACCATGTGGCACTGCCTGTGAGCCTTGTCCTGCAAACTGGGGGCTGTGAGCTTCCTCAGCAGCTCTGGCCCTGTTTCTCCTTTGATCCAGGAGCAAGGTTCCCATAGTTACCAGTGGGAAGCACAAGGCAAATCAGATGTAGTGCATGGCTCTGGCTGTGGCCCCTGCTTGTGAAAGTAATTTGGCCTCCTCTGTATCATCTGTTTGCCAGCCTTCAGCAAGGCTGGGAATTCCAGGGAAAATAGCCTTTTTTTTTTCTTTTTTTTTTTTTTTAATTAAAAGTGAGATGTGACTGGCCTCAGCTGCACAAAGCACTGTGTTTTTATTTCATTTATACATTCTAGATCAGGAAAGCTGGTGGAACACCTTGCAAAAACCAGGCCCATGAGGTGAGAGGTTGTGCTCTGATTTCTCCTGGAGGGAAATCTTCCTCACTGTGGTGGGCTCTAATCTGCTGTCCTTGAGAAATATTCCCTGACTCCTTGCTGCTTTGGCTTCACCAGGCTCTGCCTTCACCAGCTCTGCATTTTTCCACCTCCAAATGTCACTGCCTGACGAGGTGTCTGTCCCTCCAGCATGGGACAGCTCTGCCAGACACCAGCCCTGGAGTCCTGGGCACACAGGGACACGTTGTCTGCTCCTAGCAGTCAATTTTCTGGAATTTCTCTGCCCCTTGTTCTTCCCAAGGCACCTTAGAGAATTCCTGTGTCCCTGCTCCTGGTTGGGACAGCTGGAACAGCAGCTGGGCTCTTTTCCCAATTTCCTTCCCCACAGCCCAGGGGCTCACACTGGTGCACACACAGATTTTGTTCTTTGGGCACAGTTTGCTTTGTTTCTGCTGGTTTTGTCTGGAGATGTTCATGAAAATGAGCATGAAAAGTTTTTATTCTCTCTGTGCTGCCTGCTCAGGCAGTGCTTAGGCAGAAACCAGTGCTGCATGCCTTAAACAGGGGAATTGATGCCCTGCATGTAAGGAGAATTTACCAAAAAAAACCCAAAAAAACCAAACCAAACCAAGCCAAACCAAACAAATAAAACCCCAACAGAACCCCAACAAACAAACAAACAAACCCCCACCAAAACCAAAACCAAACAAAACAAACAAAAAGAAAAACAACAAAAATCACCAGATGTAACTTCCTGATTTCTTAGTGGTTACGGATTTGGGGGTTTTGCTGGACACTTTGGAGATAGGAAACTTGCAACACCATTTGTAAGGCTGGATTCTCCTTTCAAATTTCCATGCTGTGACATGCTGGTCTGTTTCCCCCTTGGAATTTCCAACGTGGCCTGTTTAAAAGCTGCTCTGAGCTGAATGTTTTTATCACATCTTTCTGGATTGTGATGATGCTTTAAAATGATTGAAGATGCTTTTTTTTTTTTTTTTGCCACCTGCCTCCTGGTTAGAAATCCCCAAGCCCCTTAAGGAAATCTGCTCTTTTGGGAAGCTGTTCCCAGCTCCTCTGAAATTTGGGGCTGCAGAACCAGATTGTTGCTGTGTGTTTGGTGTCCTACAGGCCTGATAAAGGGAATCCAGGCTTTCCCTTTTCCTTCAGCTCCCTCCCACGTGCACCTCAGCCTCTCAGGAACTTTCTGCCCCTCCAGACACCAGCGTGGTATTTTGGTAACTGTGCCAGGGCTGCTCACAGTACCTGGATTTTATTTGCCAGGGGTGGATTCCAGGGTTTACAGCTGCATTTACAGGAGCAGTGGCACTGGGGAAGCAGGCAACAGCTGCAGAAGAAATGAGAGAAGTGAGTGAGAGGTCTCAAGGAGGTGATTCAAGAGGAAACCTTGCAGGAATGCACGCTGACAGGTCGAGGGGAGACATTTATCCTTGCACATCTGAAGGGGTGGATGCTTTCCATTCCTCCTGCTGACATGATAAGGAGTCAGGGGGTTAAACCACAGGCAGGGACACTGAAGTTTGGCACAAGAAAAAACTTTCTGTAGCCATGGGAGTGATGGTGTAGGCAGCTGGGTTGTCTGGAAAGAGGGGGAAGTGTGTTTTTTATCACTGAGAGGGTTTAAGGTCAGGATGAGCAAACCCCAGATCAGGTGTGGGTGACCTGGCTCTCAGCATCATTCCACCCAAAAAATGCATCTGAGAGATGAGCAATCAGGAGACATCCAGCACACCACAAAGAGAAAACTGAGGCTGATTTAAGGCTGGAAGGAAAGAAAAGCTTTTCCTTTAGGCTTTGGGCAGCAATTTGGTGTTGCAGAAGAATCAGAACACTGGAAATGAGGCCATGGTGGGAGAGCACAGCCAAGCCTGGGTGGCAGTACTCCCCAATTTCACACAACCTGGGAGCAGACTGGTCCATCCCAGGCTGGCAGCCAATTTCCTGGGTGGATGAGCCACTGAGGACCCCAGGGAGCAGAGCTGATGGCTGCTCTGAACCCCCTGCTGTACCCCACTTGTGTTTGGTCCTGTCAAGGTTTGTGCCAGGCTCTTGTGCTTGAGCAATGAAATTCCTCAATTTAATACTCCCCACTCCAACTGGAGGCACAAAAGGCAAAGATCATGGGCTGAGATGAGAACAATTCACTGGAAACAGCAGAGAGAGAAGAAAATGAATGGTAACAGTGACAATATTAATTTTAAAAGTGTACAAAAGAGAGTGATTCACATGCCAATATGCTCACGAGAGAGACATTTATTTATTTTTTTTGCACAGGCAGATAGTGACAGAACAATGCTAATTGTTCTGAACTAAAAGAGAAGAGATTTAGATTAGATGTTAATAAGAAATTCTTTAGTGTGAGGGTGCTGAGGCACTGGCACAGGTTGCCCAGAGAAGCTGTGGATGCCCCATCCCTGGAAGTGTAGATCAGATATAGGAAAGAGATTTTAGGGGGGAAATTGTGGATGCCCCATCCCTGGAAGTGTTCCTGGCCAGGATGGATGGAGCTTTGAGCCAACTGGTCTTGTGGAAGGTGTCCCTACCCACAGCAGGGGGGTTGGAACTGGATGATCTTTAAGCTCCCTTCTAACCCAAACCATGTGATTCTATGAAAATAATTATGAAAAAAAAGATGAAAAAAGGAAAAAAAAATCTTTGGTTAACCCTGAAACATGAAACAAAGGTATGAGGAGCTACCAGAACCTGCAGATTGTAAGAGGAGGGGTGATGTACATGTCTGATCACCAGCCACACTGACAACAGCAGGACGAAAAATGGCAGGAAAGAGAAACTGCTGATCACAAAGGCAGGGTACCAGCCTCATCACTGGCTTGTCTGGGGGACAGGGACTGCACAGAGAAACAAAGAAGGGAAGAAAAGAAGAGGCAAAGCCAAAATATGAGGTAAAGCAAGTGACAGGACTGATCTGGGGCCTTTAATCAGCTGCCTGCTCAATTATAGCAACGTGGCCAAGGAGCAGCAGGGGCTGTACCTGAGGTCAGCCAGGTCACAAACATCTCCCACCCCAGCTCCCCAGAGAGCCTGGCTCAGCACAGGGCTTTCCTGCAGATGGCTTTGTGTGGCAAAAACCCTGCTGAAGTGAAGTGTCTGCATGAGACACTGCCACAGAGGAAGGGACAAGTGTCAAACCACAGCCACGCCACAGGCAAGAAGTGAAGTCACAGGTCAGGATGAAGGCAGGGCAGCTGTGCTGGGGAAACATCAACTTTATTAAGGTTACAGCCTTCAAACTTGTCTTGCTCTGTGATTTTCTGTGAGCTGCCTACACCAAGGCACGTTTCAAGATAATCAGACTGTCTGTTTCAAAGAGGAGAATGTTAAAATTTGGCATGTTCTTATCAACAGGGACAGAAAAATGTCTCAGAAAACGTCAGTGGTGGCACAGCTTGTAATGCCTGCAAACCTGTCTTGTTTTGTAGCATTCTTCTAGGTCTGTGCCTCCAAGCATGCTCAGAATAGTCTGCCTGGTTAGTTTTAAGGTAAGAACTGAAATTTTTAAGCTGAAATTTAGGGTAAAGGGCTGGATACTTTTTTTTTAGTGCATTATTTAACACCTTAAGGCCCTTTCCAGGTGCACATGAAGGAGATGCACATACAGACAGCCTTGTCCTGGGCTCTAAAAATGCAGGGACTCTCACCAAGTTGTGGATCCTCAGGTGGGTCTTTGGTGATTTATTCTGGAGGTTTTAAGAATCTAGAAAGGGTCTGACTAATTTTTATAAAGTAGTCATGATTTGTCCTGAATCTTAGCTTAATTGGTAACTTGAGAGGTGAATCATTGCCCAGCAAGATTTTCAATGGCAAGCAGCACAAAGATTTCTCTTCTCTGACAATAAAAGCACAAAGATTTCTCTTCTCTGACAATAAAAGGTTCACAACCTGCTCACACCACATGATCCCCCATGGTCCTCACACACAGAGAGAGCTGGGAACCTTCAAGATTAACCCTTTTGCCAGGATAAATTTGGACACATGTCACACTTCAGGGGGAGGGTGAGGTTATCAGCAAGGCTCTAAAGAACTCTTCAGTGTCGTTTACTCTTGCTCTCAAAACTTCACTCTTGATCAAATCAGCTCAAGCCAAAAGGCAAATCTCTCAGTTATCAAGAGGGATGCTCTGTGGAGCATCTCTTTTCTACAACCAGTGGCTAAAAAAGGAGGATCACAGAATGTTTTAGGTTGGAAAAGGCCTCTGGGATCATCATCCAGTTGTTAACCTGACACACCAAAGTCCACCACTAAACCACAGCTTTTCAACACCCTCAGGAATGGTGATCCCACCATTTCCTAATGAAATAAACAGGACTTGTCCTGATACTTAGGCCTGGGGAAAAATCCCTAATGAAGAGAGAAACTTTTTAATGTTTGTTTTCCAAGCAGTGCTATGGAGTAAGCCCAGGACAGAGCATGGCAGGAACACAAGGATACACTTGGTGCTGTTCTGGAACCCTGGCACTGGGAATTGCAGGATTTCTGTGCTGGCAGGCACTGACCCCCAAGCAAACTCTGCATTGACCTGAGGCCCTGGAAAAGGCTCCCAAAATTGAGTGACAGCACTGGGATTGTGGGGGTGGAGTTTGGATAGAAGTGTGTGACAGCACAGGGTGCAAAACTGAGAGTTTAAGGGTTTAGAATACAGTAATAGATATAAAGCAAGGTGGAGGGTTTAGGGCAGAGGCTGAGTCCTTCTTTTTCACCTTCTTCTTCATGGTCTGGGTGGTATTTTGTAATTGGGTAGAAAAATCCACATTGTGGGCCATGGGTGTTTGGTTATTGGGTTAAAAGTAAAAATAATTTAGGTGTCATTTCATAATTGGACAGTTTGTGCTTAAAAGGCCTTGTAAAGAGAGAGAGGATGCTCCATTTTTTACTTTGTTAGCTAGAAGTGCTGTAGCACTCACAGTTTGTGAGATTGTGACATAGATAAGAATTAATAAACATCTGAGTCTGAACACAAAGCACCATCTTGTGCATTTCATTCTGACCCTGGCAAAAAGAAGTTAAAAAGACACAGTGCTGGACTTGGTTGTGTTAAACCTTTGAGTAATGCAACCAGAGAGGGAAGAGAGGACACATCTTACAATAACATCTCTCTCTTTTTTCAGTATTCTTCTCCTGAATTATGCCTACAAAGGAGGTTTGGAAAACATGTTAGGATTCCACAAAGAATTGGCTTATCAGCAACCTGGAAAAACACTCATGAGAGGTGAATGCTGGAAGTTAAACTCATCTCCTGGGTCAGGGTACAGCTTCTGCCCTGTGCTTGTGGCTGACATCTGAAAGATGTCACAGCAGGCAGCAGAGCAGCACTGAACATCACTGTTGTGGACACTCAGTAAAAATGGGGACCTGCTTACCCAGATAAAGTCCACAACATCTGCCCTGCTCCCAAACTGGGTGTTTTTCCTGGACAGAGAATGCTTTCAGAGTCTTGCTTCAAGTAGCTGTGTTCTAGATCCTTGAGCTCATCTTGAAATAATAGTTGGCAGCCCAAAGTGATGTAAGGTTTTAGCATGCTTTAAAAGGCCCATATGGAATAAGTTACACTGGAGTAAAACAAACCCCAGCCTCTCACATCCAGTGTTATTGTTCACAACTTAACTGGGCCCTGTGTATTTTTCAGCAGCAAGGGTGACTCACCAAATAACAGGATAACACCCTGGATCACTAGCATGTTGTGGTCTGTGGCCACAGGAAGGGTTTACTTTTATTGTGTACATGTTGGCAGTCTCAGCACAGCCAGCAGCAAATCCAGAAGTTTATTGCTGCCTTTAGGGCAGGAGCATAAGGTCTCCACTTGGAGCCTTTCCCTAAGCCAAAAAAATAACATGGGATAATTCTCCTATCGTGCCTGCCAGGCTGCTGCAAGAGGAAAGCAGGGAAAGGAGGCTGGGAAAGCAGTGGTCACCTTGGATTTGCTTCCCTGCTCCAGTGTGTGGATGTGGGAAATGCTGGTGCTGGGAGGGGGCTCTCTCAGAGAGGTGGGATCCCTGTTCCCACACTGAGGCCTGGGTGCATGGCTGTCTCTTTTAAAACAGGAGTCAAATCAAGCAGGTTTGGAAGAGTGAAGAGGTTGTAGGGCAAGAGATTTGTCCATCAAACCCCAGGCCCTGCAGAAATCCTGGGGGTGGTGAGGGATGCCTTAGGTGGATCATCAGCTGCTCCATGACTCCTCAGGCTTCTCCTGAGGCTGAAACCATGGCCAGGTCACTGTGTCCCTCCCTCTCCCCTCCTGGTGTCTCTGGAAAAGGGCTCAGCTGGGGACATCACAAACTGAAACCTGCATTTAATGACAGCAACCTCAGGGTTCAGCATTCCAAGGGTTTGGGAAAGATCCTAAAAACAAACATCCCAAACTCAGGAGGAAGTTCAGCCTTAAATGTAAGAGAAATCCAAATATGCTGAAGAGTGGAAATCAAAATAACTTCAGCTTTGCCCTGCAGTGACCCCGTGCAATAAGAATACATTTATGATTAGATAACAGCAATGGCTGGAGGCCTAAATAGGAATAAACTGAGTTTTGAAGACCTCCAGGTTTACTGTATTGTTGCTATGTTTTTCCCCTATGTGTTGCCAGAACAATAGTGAGTTCCCCAAAGGACCAACTCCAGAATGAACTTGTGAATTGCCAGAAAACACCACCACTACTTAAAGCTGTCATGCCTCTTCCTGTAAGAATAGGAAGATGAGGATTTTGCAAGAAAACCAAAGAGGGGAGGTGGACAGTTTCAGATTTTTTTTTTTTTTTGGAAGATGCTTTGATTCCTGGGGAAAATCAGATTTCAATTGGCAAATGGGTCTGCAGTTTCCTAGGCTGGGAGCAGGCAGAGCCATTGCACAAAGCCCATTTTGCTAGGACAGAGCAATAATGTGTATGTGGCCAGAGAGGTGGATCAGTCTGTGGATCAGGAGAACATGCAATGGGCTTACTTAAAGTCAGAGCCAGTCTCCAAAATCCTTCCTGAGAGAATTCAGGGCGCAGCTCTCCCCTCTGATTCCTTTTTGGGGATGCCCTCTTCTTGGACACACTGTAAACCACAAATATGGCTTTGCCTTCTCACACAGAAGTCTGAATTCAGGGACCAACTGTGGATGTCTGGTGCAAAGACTTTATTCACATGTGCTGTCTGAAACACAAGCGTGTTTGGCTTTGCTTTTTTAAAACCACTAAAGTTTGGGAGCACAAGTGCATGCAGAAGCCCTGTGTGCCTTGGCTCCTTTTACAGGACACAGGAACCATTCCTGCTCCTTCCAGGTGTGTTTTTGGCTTTTCTAAAGCCACCAAGCTTTGGGAAGATGAGCCACCAGTGCATCTCGAAGCTCTGTGTGCCTTGGATGTTTTCATGGGACACAGGACACATTCCTGCTCCTTCCAGGAGTCTTTGGCTTTTTTAAAGCCACTAAGGTTTTGGAGCACAAGTGCATCTCGAAGCCCTGTGTGCCTTGACTCTTTCATGGGACACAGGACACATTCCTGCTCCCTCCAGGTGTATTTGGCTTTTTTAAAGCCACTAAGGTTTTGGAGCACAAGTGCATCTCGAAGCCCTGTGTGCCTTGGATGCTTTCATGGGACACAGGACACATTCCTGCTCCCTCCAGGTGTGTTTTTGGCTTTTCCAAAGCCACCAAGCTTTTGGAGCACAAGTGCATCTCGAAGCCCTGTGTGCCTTGGATGCTTTCACAGGACACAGGACACATTCCTGCTCCCTCCAGGTACCACCAGGGTTTCAGCCCTGCCAAAGGCCAGCAGGATCGGGCAGGGAGCCCGGCTCTGAGCCCGATCCCGCACTCCTGGAGGATGCGGTGGCTGCAGGAGGAGCCGAGCTCCCCCTTCCCCCTCTGCTGCCGGCTCTGGCAGGGAGCGGAGCGTGGGAGGACCTGGCGGCGGATGCTCGGCGGCTGCAGCGCTCCATAATGACTAGTCACTCACAAAAGATGTTAGTGATACTATCAGTGATGCTTTCTGTGCCTCTTTGTGCCCACGGCTGGGGTCTCTGCCGGAGCCCCCACCTGCTCCCGTCGCAAGGGGATCAGCAAATCCCGCGGCTCATCAATGGTAAATATTGATAAGGGCCAGCACGCTGAGAACAGCAATAAATATCAGTGATGATAACCCGCCTGAAAACGCTCCTCACTGATAATAGCAATAAATATTAGTGATAATAATCTGCCTGACAATGCTCCTGGTAGAGAGGAGAGGGATGCACAAAGAGCAGCCTGCCCTGGGGCTGGCAACCAAGAGATGACTCAGGCCACCAGGGCTTTGTCTACCAAGCCTGGCTGCCCCAGGCCCTGGACAGAATGGAAATAACAAATTAAATAAATCCCAGCTTTTCCAGCTCCATCCTGCCATCCTCTTCCTGGCCTGCCCGGCACGGCTGTTGGGTAATGCCTTGCTCAGGGACCACACTGCTCTTCGTGCCTTTCCCCAAAAATGGGGGGCAGAAAGAGGAAAAATGAAAGAAGAATTTTTAGGCATCAGCAGGTTCATAGCAACCCATGAACCAGGACCACAGCCAGCAGAAAATGGAAGCAGCCTGAGTAAGAGCGAAATGCAGAAATGTTATTTCGTGGCATTAGCAGCTAAAAGGTTTATTTGTTAGCAATTCACTACCAATTTAAAGGCTATCTGTTGACCCCAATTATTTAAAGATTGATTTCTTTGCTGGCATTTCTGTAGGCAGGTGCCACGTGTTTAAAAGGTACCTCTCAGAGGGATCAAAGTTTGCCCAGCACAGACAAAGGAAACCAGACAGATGTGTATTTCAGTGAGAGTGAAATCTGAGGAAAGTGGGAATATCAGTGGAGATTTTGGATAAACAAGGCAAGATGAGGGCATTGGCCCTTTCAGCTGCAGACTCTACTCTGGGGTTATAAGCAAACACTTCCATTGTGTTCTTCTTGTGTAAGGACAAAGGAAATGAATGAGGAAGGAATGAAAATTTTCATTCATGATTGGAAATGTTTATGACATTTGTGGTCGAGTGATTTCCCTTTATGATCATCCTTCATATCTCTGGGAATCTCCTACAATTTCAATCGTACTCCTGATATTATTTTCAGTTCTTTCTGTGTAATTTCACTTCACCTGCTCTGATTTTTTTTCCCCCCAGTCTATTAACCACCAGAAAAATGACAAAGCTTTACCTAGGACTTTGCAGTGGGACTATGAATAAAATATTATAACACCTGAAAACACATGAACTGTAAACCCAAAGCCATTCACTAGCATTTAAAGAAAAATCTCATGTTTAACTGCACCACCATACACCAACCAGATTTTAAGCCAAGGCTATAAAAAGCCCTTTTTTTTTGTGTTCTTTTTAACAAAACACTCGGTGAAGAAAGCCTCTCTGCCAAGGCTATACTCTGTTTTTGTGACAGTGCCCAATTCCCAGAGCTGACACATTTCTGTGCTGGTTTGAAGGAGACCTATTACTTCAGAACTTTGGAAATATCCACAACAGCACACAGCTGCTTTTGCTGGAGCTGACTTTCACAACACTGTAATGGCAGTTAAAACTGTACCAAAAAATCCTTGCACAGGATGTAATCAACCTCAAATCTGCAGAGGGACATTGGGAAACTGCCTTCAAGTGCCAAGAAAAACAGGAGTCGTTTACAACCAGCTCTTCCTCATGTCCAGTCAGCTCAACCCGAGCGAAACGAGTTTCTCAAAACGAAAGTAGTGCAGAGCAAGGAAGAAAAAACCCTTGAGTTTTTAAATGATTTTTTCTAAATGGAAACACATAGACACTCTGGCACTGGCAGCCACCAGCGATCCCTCCTGCCCACTGAAGTTTTATCACCACCCAGCCTGTAAATCCACTTCTTGAGCGATAAAACTCTCGTTTCCCAACATTTCTCCCTGGCCTCCCTCAACCACTTGGAAAGTTCCCTTCCCTCCAGTGGCAGAGCTGTTCTGTGTCATGTTCCCTGCTCAGGGAGCTTAACCACAATCCAGCTGCTGGAGCCATCCCATTGCCCTGGACTGATGGCTTTTCCCAGCATGTCAGCCCCACCGAGTCCCCAGGTGTTCCCAAGAAATTCCTGAGGAGCTTTTTACTCACCCCGGCCGAGGCTCAGCAGCTGTGGGCAGTGCAGGGGTGGAAAAAAGGGAAAAAGCCCTCGTTTGATAGTGTCTCTATATTTACCAGGAGGAAAGGAGCCAGGGTGCTTGTCCTTTAAGTGTCTCTAAAGATGGTTTGCATAGCTGGATCTCAGCTTATCTATGCTTTTCTGCTTTTGCTTCCATACATGGATCTGTTCCCAACAGTAACTCCGAGCTGTCGAAAAGAAGCTATCTGGCAGCTTTCAGCTTCATCTGACACGTAAATGAGCGAGAATAAATAATTACATTTTCTGCCATCTCTTTTTTTCTTTGTTTGATTTGCACCTCAGGACACCTTTTCTTTTTTTTTTTCTTTTTTTTTTTCCCCTCTTCTCCCCAGATTAACGTTTTTCTGTTTTTCCCCAAGAAATTCCTAGGGGAAAGCAAACAGAAAATGACCCAGGCAGATTTTTCTTCTCCCCTTCCCGCAGGCTCATATAATTTTATTCTCATAAATATATATATATTTTTTTTTTTCCCTTCTCCTATTTCTTTTTCCGTTTGCTTTGCTTATAGGTCAGAGTTTCGCATGTTTGCTACTTGGAATCATGTCAAAGCAATATACATCATGTCTGTAGCAAAGGAAGGTTAAAAGTCAAATTTTTGGAGAGAGAGAATACAGCTGAGCCACGTGACAGCTCCCAGATTAGCAGCAGTAGCAGGAGTAAGAATTCCTCTGATATTACAGTAGCCACCGTGGGACATGCCTGAAACACTGAAGAGAGGAGCTGCAGTTTGGAAGCTTCCTGCAGATCTATTTATGAATAAATCACTCCTTGCACTTTTCCCCTGTCTTTCTAGGTACTTCCCTGCTTCCAAGGTTTCAGTTTCAGGAAGGGCTGGTAAAGAACAGAACTGGGAGGGAGCCCTGTGGCACAGGGCAGCAAAAAAACCATGTAATTACTCTTAACTCTGCCCTTTGTAATCTTTGCTGTGCAAATGGAAACGTTAAGGGCTCCAGTGAAAGGGGAGCACTAAATAAATGTCTTTATTATTGTTTGTTATAGTGGCAGCTGGGAGTACAAGAGATATTGGTGAGCCAATCAGTTGCTTCTTACTGGATGGAAGGAAATTGGTGAAAGGCATATTCAGGATACCTGAGGCTGGATGCAGGTGTCCCCCTTCAGGCACTTGCATGGAAAATGGCACCCTCAGACCTGGTGGCTTTGATTCATTGCAGGAGATGGAAATTCCTTGTCTATTCCCACACACCAGTGACCTTGGCTGCTCGAGATTTTTCCTGAACATCTGTTGAACACCAGGCAGAAGAAAAGTTTTTAAAGGAGCTCACCAGCTCCACCTCTTACACTCAGTGATAAATTACATTTTCTGGGTTAACAAATGGCCCAGTTAGAAATGCTGCTTCCAGTGGCAGGTTTGATTCCTGTTGCTTGCTGTCTCAGAGACTGGAGGGAATGTGTGTGGGAGTGGGTGTATAAATGGGAATCTGGGGGGATTTCCATCATCTCCCCAGCATCCAGAGCAGACAGCCACCTTGGGAGCACATCCCAAAGCAAGCTGAGGGCCTGTGGAAGCCTGCAACAGGCAGCAAAAGGAGTCTTTTAGGAAAAAGAAGTAGTTATAAAGGAGATCCCCCCCAATTTCAGTGCACTGCACCATGTACAAGGCCCTGTTGTTTGGGCTTGTGGAGAGGAATGGGATGAGAAAAAAATCCCTTCTGGAAATTTGCCCTGGAGTTTCTTTCAAGAGCAGGAGCCAAGCTGATGCTAGGAAGGTGCTTGAACAGGAATATCACCACTGCATGTTAAACACTCCTGGTGGCTCAGGAGGTCCATGCTCCAATGCAAATGAGAACATGATTCAGCAAAGTGCTTGAATTCCTGCTTAATTTTAAATATTGAATAATGCTCTTGACCCCCCCCGGGGTTACTCATGTGATTTTTTTGTTCTGTGCTTTACTAGGTTGCCCAGATATGGACATGGAGCTGCCATGAAGCAGCGTGAAAAATAAACAAGGTTTGGCACTCACATGTGAGTGTATTTGTGTCTCAGAAACCTCCTGACTTTAGGTATTGCTCCTAGGAGGCCTAAGGGCCAACAAAAAAATAGGCTAAGATGAGAAAAATCTCAATTCTTTGCATGTGTCCTCCTTTCCTTAAGGGAAATGTTGAAAATCCCAGGTGCCTGTGGTTCTCAGTGCCAAAGGAAAACCTGCATGGCTTTGGGAACAGCATGACAAAGCTGCACTCAGAATTTCAGTAGATACAGGGACGAGGGAGTGGGCTGTTTTCTGCCTTTGATCTGCCTTTGTCACCCTCTAGATGGGTGACACCACCCTCTTTAAACTCTGCTCCTCACTGAGAGCGGCCAAAGAGCTCCTCAGATTTTCCACCCAGAGGTTTTTCCATTCTTCCCTGCTGGGAGAGGTGAAGTTTCTATCAGGGTGGCGATAAGGTGAAAGGCATTTTCCTAAAGCAGAAGAAAGGGCAGACAGCAGTGTTGCCAAGCACCGAGAGGGCCACGGGGAGATGGAAATAAAGCACCTTTGGCCTTTGTGCCCACTGCCTGCTCTCCTCCTCCCCAAAACAAGCAGAGCAGGAGGATAAAGTCCACAAGTGGTGGTGAGACACCAGGGGACACCAGCAGCTCCAGGCTTGGAGCCAGCTGGACTTGCAGGAGTGCTGGTGAATGCAGGGCTGGGATCAGGACCAGCTGAGGGTGATGCCGGAGCCTGGTCCCCTTTGGGAATCTCCCCAACACCTGAGTGCTGCCCCAGAGCTGTACACAAAATCCCCCCCAGGCTCTCCCACAGCATTTAAATGATGATCCACCAGGATGACATGCTTTTTTTTTGGTGCTGCTTGTCCTCTCTGCCTGCCTCTGCCAGTGCTGCAGCCTCAGGATGAAGCCAGGCCTCGGTCCCCAGGAACACGTGTGCTCTTCCCCACGCTGCCTGCTGCAGTTTCGAGCCACCAAAGAGGTGTTGAAGTGCCTTTTATGAATATCAATGTGGATTTCGTAAGAGTGATTTAAATATAGCTGCCTGCTTTCCTGGGAGACCCTGTAGCTGTATTCTCACTGCAGCAAAAGCTGCACCATCTGCCCAGCATTCGCAGCCGCTTCCCAAAGACCGCCTGGGACTTGTCATCCTGCATTTGCCTTGCACAGGCTTCCAAAATCGAGGATTTCTGGGGGGGAAAAAGGGATGGATGGTCAGGGTTCAGCACGTTCAGATGTGTAGCTCAGGTGCATTTGTGTGGAGTTCTGCTCTGGGAAAGCTGGACACATCTCTGAGCAACCTGATCTAACGTGGAAGCCAGCCCAGCTCTGAGCAGGGGCTGGACCTCCAGAGGTCCCTCACAGCCTAAATTATCCTGTGGTTCAGTGGGAAACTCAGTTTAGGATATAACCATATGGTGGAGGAACAGCAAGGAAATCTGAACTCCTAGGGCACCTGTGACATTTCCTGTCTTCCTCTTGTTCCTTGTGACTACCTTTAAGCTCTTGGAGTGTGGTTCAGCTCCCATTGCACATCCATGGCTTGTCTCCAGTCTTGCTTGAAAATTACTGCTCTGCAAGTGAAAATCCACTACTTCCCCCCCCTTTTTTTTAATATTAAAAAAAAAAAAAAAAAGCAAAGTGATTAAAATGCAGTTGGGCCTGTGCCCAGGTAGAGCACAAGAAAGTCAGGCACTCATTCTTTCCTCGTGTTAAGTATGTAAAGTTTTGCAAGAGAATAAGACTTTTTTTCTGTTTAGGGTAAGCAAATATGCCTTGAACCTGGGGAGTGTCCAATTCTTAGTGATTGTTTATTTCACCAAGGCATAAATTACTGTGCCTTCAGGACAAGGCTAATAGAAAAAATGCTAATTAGTGCTGGTCAAAAATTTTCCAGTGGAACATTTTTCTGTCAGAAACTCTCCTGATTAGTTAAAGTTGAAACGTTCCAGGAGAACATGTTGATTTTGCTGAGCCTCAAATGCCACGAGGTGGGGTGGGAGTCAGGAAAGAGGGAATCCATCAAAACCCTCTTGCTGATTCCCTGGTGATTTATCTGCTTGGCTGCTGGCCTCGTGGCACTGCTGGGGATCAGAGTTTGGGGCAGCCAGTGTAGGAATTGTGCAGATGGACAAATGGTGCAAATTCCTGTTTCCTGGAGGGGAGCTGTAAATACAGAAATCAGGGAGCCTGTCTCATCTCCCCAGCTCTCTTCCACTGGACACCAGCCTGGGAATGTGCATGCAGAATGGCATATCCACATTGCCAGATGAGATACTTCAGGCAGCTGAGCCAGGCTTCTCCTTGGCTTGTAAAAAGGGAAGACTTGAATTTTGTGCTGAGCTTTCTGCTGTTCTGATGCCTTGGGAAGGCTGAGCTGGAACAGAGACTGTACAGAGCCAGAGAATAAAGCAGGGATTTATTGAAAGGCCTCCAGGATCCACCTTGGCCAGGACAGGGCCTGACCAGGGCTGCACCCAAGGGGGACCCAAAACGGTCACAAAATGGACAAATGCTCACCAGGTCTCACATTTTTATCAGTTTTGGTCCCTGTGCACCTTGGGGTTTAATTGTCCCATTGCAGCTGCAGGCTGTGAGGTCCCATCCTTCTTGTTCCTCCCTGCAGCCCCTTCAGTTGTTTGTGCTTTGGGGCTGAAAGTTGTCCTTGGTGTGCAGCAGGACAAGGATTTGTTTTGTGTCCCTGCTGTGTGCAGAGCTGAGTGCCCCTGACTGTGAGCTCAGAGCTGCTCCCTGGGCACCACAGAACCTGGGATACAGGGGAGAGAAAACTTTGAGGCATTAAAGGGATGAGCTGCTCTGATTTGATCTGTGTTCATTTGGACTCTGGCTTCCCCAGGTGCAGCTTTCCCACCCCTGACACACCAAATCCATGTGCAGTGACTTTTTTATTTTTGCACCTCACCCTTCCTTGTCTTCTGCCAGAGCTGCCTCTGCAGGTGAGGAGGTGAGGATCACTGTGATATTCATGAACTCAGAAACACCTACATGGGTTCAACTTGCATGTAACTTTGAGGGTTCCATGGCCAAACTGGAAGTGGAAAGCCCATGAGCATGGATCTAGTGGTACTGGCTCACTCCTGCTATAAATACATATTATAAAGTTGGCTTTTTGCAAATATTAAAATGAATGCTATATGGATAACGTTGGAATAGCTTTGCTGCATGAATACAGTTTTTATTTTTGCTCTTAACAAAACTTAGAAATAGTAGTGTGATAAATACATACCTTAGGGCATAGCATAATATTAAAATGGAGACTATGTGATGTTAAAATGCTTTTATTCATGTAACTAACTCAGAGAATGGTGAAGGCAATTTGTGGACTACCCTGTCTGGATGAAGATAACAGTGACAGAAACTAGAACCCCAAAGGAAGAATTTATTGCCTCTCCATTATCAGGGAGGGTAAGAACAACAGGATGGAACGATGAGGAGAGATAAAATATGTTGATTTAATCTACAGGATGGCATGAAGACAAGTCAAAGGTTGAAACCAAGCAAAAGAACATCTAGACTCAAAGGAATGTTTCAATAATGCATGATGGCCTATGAATATGCAACAGGTTGATGCAATAGAAAAAATATTTAAAGGGTGTTTCCAAGATGGCAAGGGTGCCCTTGGCTGGATGCCAGGAACCCTGCCATAATTTATTTTTTTTTTAAATCCCTTTGCTTTATTTCTGTCTCCTGTTGTCTTTTCATTAAACTTTTAAGATTCTACCAGGAAAGAGAAGCAGTTTTTTCACAGCCCAGGTGTGCAGTGCTGGCCCTGAGGAGCAGAAGTGCCACCAGCAGCCCCTTGGGATGGTGCCTGCAGCAGCCCACGTTTGCTCCTGGCCCCTGCTCACTCCTTGGCTCCACTGCTGCTGAAACCAGCCCAGCTCCTTGGCTTTCCACATTTCCCTCTTCCAGGGAACACCCCTGGGGCTGGGCACCAGCTCTTGGGGGGGTTTTTCCTCAGTTTCCCTTCCCTCAGCCAGGACCACCCCACCAGATCCCAGAGCTGGCTCTGATGCTGATCAGGACATGGCAGGAAGCAGGACTAAGGATGCTCTGAACTGCCAAGCATTAATATTTGATGCATTTCAATATTTAAAGAGCTAAGATAATTTAAGAAACACTGTCACTTTTTAAAATTATTTGCAGGCATCTTATAATGGAGCAAATCCACTTGGAATGAGCAATATTTTGGCTAGGGTAGACGTATGGCTCAGACAGCTGCCTACATTTATTTAAAACATCAGAGAAATGATAATTTTGAAATTCTCTGCTAGAAACCTCAGGTCTCAACAGGCCAGACTCCCAGCCAGCAGAAGCAAGCAGAGGATCCAGACAATGTTTTAACACTGGATATGCTCAACAATTTTGTTGGAAGCTTTGCCTTTGGGAAAAGAAAACAAACAACAACAAAAAAAAGAAGTAAAAGAGACAGGGGGTTTCCCTGAGAGTTTTGCTTTCAGTGAAAATATTTGGGTTCATCTGAAACTCAAAAACCACAGCTGGAAAGAAAAATGAACTGCTGGTTGCCAAGAAATGAGAAAAAAATCCTCCTGCTTTTTACCTTTTTTTGGCTATATATATATATATATATATATATAAAAAACACCATATATATATATATACA
>WEIU01017751.1:275363-286891 GCA_013389925.1 Aegithalos caudatus
TATATATGTATATATGTATATATGTATATGTATATGGGGAGATCCCAAGGACCAAAGCACCTGTTTCCATAAGACATATTAGAACTGTAGCCTAAAAGATGCTCTAAATACAAGAAAGGTTAAACACTTTCAGAATACCTAAATGGTACAGTAATTTACCATCAATCCCTGTGCCTGCAGACAGACAGAAGAACAAATTGTGTTGTTTCTGCTTTTCTTTGATGGGCAGATCACTGTTACTCCATTTCCCATACTGACAACACCTTTTTGCCGTGCATTCCTTCCATCTATACCCATCCATTCCCCTTCCCCTCATCCCTGTGAAAACCTGACAAACACATTTATTCCCAATTATTCTGCAGAGCTAAAATGAAGCTGGAATTCCCCCGGCCGGTGCCTGGAGCTGCTGAGGCAGCGTTCCCCTGAGAATAAAGTGATTTATTCCCTGTGCTCTGAGCCAGGGGTGCAGAGGTGAGACAGCCTCAGGGGATGGGCAGCACAGGAGCAGGACATGATGCTGTGGGGAAAGCAGAAAAAAAAAGGCTTTAAATGGGAGCACAATCTCCCTGCCATCAGGGAAAGGGTTCCTCACTTCTCCTGTGCAGGCAGCAGGGGAAATGTGCCCAAGGGCAGAGAAAATCACCCCGAGACACTTTTGGATCTTACACTCTTACACTTTGTTAATTTCTATTTTTTTCCTAGTTTTATTACATTTTCTACTCCTACACTTCCTTAATTTCTACCAATTTTTCCTACTTTTATTACATTTTCTACTCATACACTTTGTTAATTTCTATTTTTTCCCTGTACCTTCATTACATTTTCTACTCTTGCACTTTGTTAATAGCCCAGTCCCCTCCTAGCACTGAGCTGTGAAATCTTTGCAGACATAATTCTAACAGACTCTCCTCAGAGCACAGCAATTATGATGATTGATATGGACAAATGTGATCTTCAAACAGCAATAACGAGACAATGCAGCTCAATGCCGAAGCAAATGCATTCTGAAAATCAATTTTTGAGATGAAAATTGCAAGAAAAAAATCATGCAACTGTGCTCTTGACTTCCTTGGTCTTGTCTGGCTTTTGTCCTGCAAAACTTTTAGCAGTGACCTCAACCACATTTATGTGGATTATTTCTCCCTCAGAAGGCTGGGCTGTGACAAATGAGCTTACCTGCTCATACCAAAAGGATGGAAGTGAAGGTATATTTTGCTGCATAGTATCTTTTTAGAGGAAGAGAAAATGTTCTGGAACATGCTTAGCAGCATCAAAGAGGAAAATGTGAATCCATTACAGCTCAGACAGAAAAGCTCACTAAAAATTTGTCCAAGTGAAAGAGTAGGGAGCAGATACTTTACAGAAAAGTAAAATGGGCAGAGTCAGCTTGAGCTGCAGGTCTGACCTAGCAAACAAGTTTAAAAATGCACTTTAATGTTGGCTTGGTGCTGAAAACAAAATATGTGACCAGTTCCCTTGTGGGCAGGGAACTGACCTGTGGCAATATTGTAATTTATTATTCTCATTTATTATTCTCATTTATTATTCTCATTTATTATTCTCATTTATTATTCTATTATTATCCCAGCTCCCTTCCCAACTTGCCTACCCCTGCCTCACCTCAGCCTGCTCTCCCCGCAGCTCTGAGCTCCATGAGGAGGAATACACTGCTTTTTTTCACTGATATTTGCTCAAGAATAACTCACCCTTGCAGGCTGGGTGGAAATGCCAAGCTCTCCCTTCCCCTGGAGCCCCTGACAGCTCATGCAGCACAGGCTGCACTCCCCTCTGCTGGAGGGAAGCTCGGTGGGTGACATTCCCTGGGTGGAAGAGAGAATCCAGGCTCTTCCCTCCAAGCCAGGGAGGTTTTCCTTCCACTGCTGGGTGAGAGGTGCAGGATGCTGTGCCCTGGCAGTGCAGGGGGATCTGGTATTTCCTTGGCCTTGTCACTGTGAGGTTTTTCCTCTCTCAAACACCACGTTGAACCTGATGCTTTGTCATGCTGCTGTCTCTGAGCACAAGCATACATCTTTATGATGAGCTAGCTGGAGTATTTCCCAGATCTATGCCTTTTGCTAGATTTCTCTTGCTAGCATGGGTGATCATAACAACTTCATCCAAATGATGGAGCAAAGATTTTTATATCGTTTCCATCTCCTCATTTGAACCCAGGCAGGATTTGAACTAGCATGGGGCTGTGACAAAGAAAGTGGAGGTGTACACAGGAAATAGGAGCACTTTT
This sequence comes from Aegithalos caudatus, assembly GCA_013389925.1. NCBI lineage: Eukaryota > Metazoa > Chordata > Aves > Passeriformes > Aegithalidae > Aegithalos > Aegithalos caudatus. The sequence goes on from WEIU01017751.1 coordinate 277,606, forward strand.
AAAACTCTAAATCCTCAGGAAACTCATGAGTGCATCAGAAAAAAAGCAATATAGGCCAGCAAAATTTACCCTTTTAGCAAAAACTGGGCTCACAGCAGCTCTGTCTGACTCCAGCAAGGCACACCAGGTAAATTTAAAGGTGCCAGACACTGTAGATTTATCTGTTACTCTGACATTACCAGCTGCTGGGGTGGGGGGAACAAACAAAAAAACCAAACCATGGCAGAGGGGTTAGAACCTGATGATCTTTAAGGTCCTTTCCAACTCAAACCATTGTGTGGTTCTGTATTTCTATAAAGCTGCACTTTCTTTTGATTCAGACCACGAAGCTCTGCCTCTTCCCTCTAGGATAAAAAGGGAAAGTCACACTGTAGGACCAGTGTATTATTTGGGATTTGTCACTGGGAACTGAGTCAGGTGAATGTGGCCTTCATGATCAGATTTCTTGCTGCTGTGTGAACAGCTCTAATCACTGATTTTATTTGAATGCTGATGTTTCTCATTAATGTCGTGCCAAACTCAGCAAAGCAAACTGTGCTGGAATCTGCTGTCCTTGGATCACCCCTCTGAGTTCAGGTGCTAGAAAGGACAGGCACAACAAATAGCAAAAATGGTGCTTTTTCACCACCAAAATGTTGAGCTGCAGCCTGGCACTGAGAATTCCTGAAACTTTCCTTATTGCCCAGGGAAAAAAACTGTGTGGCATTGCAATAATTATTATGGAATTTCTTTAACCTGTGGTTTTGTTCTAGTGTTGGAAACTCACCCAGCACATACAGAATTATCTTGGAATATTGCCACTGCTCTACTGAAAACCAAATTGGACACTTTTTCCTTAATATCCATTTTGATGATCGTAAATAATCCTAGAAACTGGGAAATGGGAGCATTATTTGACTAATTACAAATGAATCAGCACATTTTACAGGGTCAGTGATTTACAGGCTGGGATTTAACTGTTTCATTGCACTGCATTAGTGAGGAATGGCCTGAGAAATCCCTGCATTCAGAAAACAAGGGGGAAAAGCAAGAGAAGGAAAACAATAACCGTGGGATGTTCTCAAAACTTGACAGGACAAGGGCATGATCAATCAATCAATCAATCAATCCATCTGGTTTGAAGTTTCCCTGCTTTGAGCAGAGAGCTGAACTTGGAGCTCTGGAGGCTGAGTTACTCAGTGATTCTGCAAATTTTCAGGGATGGATCCCAAGCTGGGGTCAAAGCTGTGCAGGATCCGTGGTTGGTATGAGGGCAGCAGCACTCCTGCTTCCAAAGGATCCACAGACCCTGAAAATAAAGAACACCCCCAAGCTGAACAGCAAAACTTACTCAGCTGATATCATCAGAACCACACTGATAACGGGGCTGTCAAAGCTCAGCTCAAATAGGGCCTAAGAAAAAAGGAATTTCTGACATTGGAAAAGAAATGTAGCCATAAACATTCATGTAAAGTTTGGCTTGGACATCAGAAGTGTTCCTTTGTAAATAGACCACAGGACACGTTAATATTCTTAATATCTCTTGGAGGTTGCACAGGGATTCTGTGAAATGCCTGGGAGCAGATCTCAGGGAACATGTGCCACACAAAATGTGGCTTTAGAATTCTTTCAGTCTCTTTTTCCTTCTAAATCCTCCCAAAGCCTACACAGAAGACTCTACAGGAAGGAAAGGCTGAGCTAAATTGTGGTTTTTTGGTGGCACTGATGGTTCAGGAACTTTGATGAGAAGGGGAGTCCCACTAAATGAACAAAAGCACAACTGTTTCAAAACAGGTAACCCCAAATAAAGTCAGATTTTAGGCCTTGCTGTATAAAATTGAGCACTGGCCTAATTTGCCTGAAAATTGGAGCTTATTCCCCATAAAGAAAAAGAGACTATTCCAAACCATTGAATAATCTGAATTGGTTTATTTAATTCCTCCTATCATTTCAAAGGGCTCAAAGTAGGCTTGAGTTGTGGAGTTTTTGGGGGTTTTTTGGGCACACTTGAGAAGCATTCTAGAAATACTTTACCTACTCTTACCGTTTTTTATGGCATTTTGCAGAGGATTTGCACACACCTTTTCCAGCTCTGATGTACACATCACACCTCTTCCCAGGAATATGGGATGTTTTCCTCCCTTCCTCTGCTGTCTTTCTTCTCCAAGTGGCTCTGCTGGAACTTGCAAACCTAACACAAAATCCCTGTTTTCCTGCAGCCCATATAATTCCCTTGAATTTCTGCCGAGCATCGCTCAAGCGGTTCCTAAAATAAAACCCCCTGAAAGAGTTTTTGAAAGCAGGAAGCTGCCTGTATCAAGTCATCAGGTCTAGAAGGGAGCCTCAGATGCTGTGCCAAGACATGAAAATGTGTCACCATCTGCAATACCTGCACTTCAAACTCAGTGTCTGTGGCTCAGGAGGAGCTGGTGCTGCTGTGGCGCTGAATTATCTGCAAGGTCCTTGCTGCTGAGGCTGCCCTGCAAAGGGTTACTGTGCTGAAGGTGGGAAATTGAATTAATCCCGTGAGGAAACCACATTTTGAGTGCTCATTCACTTATTAAAGCAGAGCCAGTGTTTAACGTTTCTTCAACACAGTATTAGAGGGAAGTGAATGAATTATTGAATGAACTATCTTCAAAAGTTCCCTAAGGCTTATATCATCTTGCACTTACCAAAAGCATGATGCCTGCTGTGCTCAGATAATCCATTTACAAAGCTTTTAAATATATTTAAGGGTGAGCTTTGTAGGTTTCCTCTTTCCAATTAAACAAAGAGTCGACTTCTTTTAGAGAAGCCTTTAAGAAGCACAAAATCTCATTGTTTAAAATAAGTCTGCAAACTTGCTCCCAATTCCCAACAGGCCTCTGTAGTCTTTGAACTAATTTTTTTTTCCCTATAGTGTCATTTTGAATTAAGTAGGTTTATCTTGAGTTTGCCATCTCTGATTTCCTCGTGGTGTTCAGGGTGTAGCAATCTCCCCTGCCTCTTCCCTGACTGCTAAAATGCAGCTTAAAATGCTTTTCTGTTCTGCTTGGCCACCACAATGGATGGGCTTGTGAGTGTTGCCTTCTCCAGGAGGTTTTATTCTTTATTTTCTGCAGCTGTTTAATCTCAGGCTTGTTTTGAGAAAGGTCAGCCCCAAAAGCTGACAGTGAGGTTTAGCTCCAAGTCCCCAGTTATGCAACCAAATGTTGCATGTGCAGCTTTAGGCTCCAATGGTCCAGACAAGAGGTTGCTTCTTGCTGAAATTTGGAGTCAGCTCTGTGACAGTGAAGGAAAAACATGAGTGGTTTCATTAATACTGGTGTAAAACATGCAGAAAACTTACTGCTTGATCCTGGATTTTTTTGTTTAAAAGGATGTGTTTCCAACATTGCAAAGCAATGCCTTTTTTTTTTTTTTTTCATTGATTCAAGTCTTTCCTCCTCTCTTTTTGCCTTCCTCTCACAGAATGAGCTGTAAGCATTTGAAAGTACAAAATCTGAGCTGCTTTGCCAGGAAGGTTGAAAATGTGGCCCTGGAAGCAGAAATTCACAGCAGCTGTGGTGCTGCCCAAAGTTGGAACCCTGGGCACTGAGGATTTTTTGTCTTTCTGTGCTGACAGGCACTGATCCCTTCCAACCTGACCCATCCTGGGGTTTTATTACTCTCTAATGTCCCAGGGTTTTTTTCCCAGCAGGACAGCAAAAATGTCTTCTTATAGCACAGAGATCAGCACTGATACTGGAGCATGTAAAATTACACTTACAAAAGGTAATTGTGAGTTTTAAGCAGCTCAGAATTATCTCACTTCCTAAGGGCTGTGACTAAATGACTGCATAACTAACAAATAATTTTTCAACCTGAATTAAATAATAAATCCCACCACATGAAAGCTTATTATTTGTTCTAGATATATTTTGCAGTCACTCCAGTTCTTGCTATGGTCCATCAAGTTGCAAAGACATCCAATACAAAGAGCTAAGAGTCATTTGCCTTGATTTAGGGTTTTCATCTGGTGCACAAGCTGGGAAATTAATTGGAATGGGTGTTCACACTTCAGGGAAAGCAGATCTGAGCTGACTGAGACACATAATGACAGCTTCTAATTTGTACAGGGCAGCCTTCAGATGATGATGGCTTTTGGTTCCTTGAGTGGGCAGCCCAATCTCATTTTCATAACCTCTGTTTAATATTTTGCTTCTTGGATCAGTGGAGAAATAGGAAAAAAAAAAAAAAAGACTTCTTTATACACATGCATTTTTCAGTGCTTTTGGGTACTGTTGTAATTTAATTCTTAAAGGAATAGAATTAATGAGTCCTGAAGGTGAACAGGATCAGAAACATCTACTGGAAAGGCTGGATTAACCAGGATGTTAATTCTGGGAACATCCATGGTGGTGTGATGGATCCTCAGCTCTCCTCATCCTCTGCTTCTGCTTGTGGAACACACAAGTTTTCCAGCCTTGCAGGTGATGTTACAGTGGGCACTCCTTGAAACTTTGGGAGCCTTTTGGCATCACAGTCACCAAAAACCCCTGAGGTAAGAGTGCAGGGAGAAGGGATCTCCAGCAGGCTGGGGATGAAGCTGGTTTTCTCACGAGGAAAAGATGAGTTTTCATGATGATTCTGTGCCTCCAGAGGAAGGAGGTGGGAAGCAGTGCATGGTAGGTGATGTGGATGCTTTAGAAATGTGAAAAACCCCATCAGGGCTTTCTCACCTAAGGTTCCTGAGTGGGTACAGCTGGAACTGGAAGCCCTGTTCAAGCAGAAAAAGCTGCTGAGGGAGGTATAAAACGTCCTAATTTATTCTCTGAATGGGTAAGCCACTCAAATTGCCTTCCTCTTGGGATTCAGGAGGTCTTGGTTTAAAGTGAAGTCATAGTACAGTCTGTCCAAAACAAGTCTCAGTGTTTTATTACCAACTTTTGGCTCTCATTTGGCTTTCAGATATTAGACTTTGGCTTTGGTTGAAAGCTCAGTGCATTTAGCTGAAAACCAGATTTTTTTTTCTTTTTTTCAAAACACCACTTAACTGAAACCCCAATTTTTTTTCAGAGCAGAATCATTTAATGCTTGGTTGTGCTTCTGATGTCCCACTATGCCCCTTTCATTTGTGACCCACAGGGCTCCTCAGAGGGCTGAATGTCTTCTGAGTCATCCACATCCACTCCTTCAGCTTTGCAAATCCAACCAGAGGCATCCACAGATGCTTTGCAAATAAAACTCATTATTCCAAGGACCAAAGACTTTCTGCAGACTCCCTGCCAGCTTTGGGGTGGGCAGGAATGTTAATTGAAAGCTGAACCACCACTGTTGCTCAAGATGTGTTTATGCCATCTATTGTGGAGGATTTTTGAGCTGTAATTTGAAAGTGTAAGGAAGGTGGTGCTAACAAAGCAGGGATGGCAAAAATCTCAATTAATCTGAGCAGTGGGTGGGGGGTGAGGTAGAGATCCTGAGTGTGCACAAATCATCTGGTAACTCACCAGCTTGATGGCACTTGGGAAGGGAACATCCACACATCCCAGTAGGAGCAAGGAGTGCAGGGAGGGTCTGTGGATCCACAGGCATCCCTCAGGGTGTCCATCATGTGCATTCCCTGGAAACTGAGGGTGGTTTGTGGTTGCAGGTCCTCTGTTAGAGCTGCCAGAGCTGGGGTTGCCAGGGGCTGAGGCACAGAAGGGTGAATGTGGGACCAGGAATCAGGCTCTGGGTGTTTTTCCAGCTCTACTTTTTTCCTCCATGGTGTCTTGGATCTGCTCTTGTCCCCCTCCATGTGCATCCCCGTGGTCTTTCCTGTCACTGCTCTGACCAAGGTCCTGTCTGGCTGGTTTGATCTGCCCTAGCCATGCCCCATGGTGTGTAAAACCTTGCCCTTCTTGAAGGCAAATTTGCTCTTCTGTGTGTTGTCAGAGTTTAACCTGAGCAGGATTTCCCATCGAGTGATGGTGCCCAAGAAATTCAGGAGGGAATTGCTGTTCTCAGGTGAGAGCTGGGCTCCAGACCTGCATCCATCAGCCTGTCCCCTCTTCCTTACAGCTGTGGTAGCCAAGTCCAGCCCAGGAGAGGCACAAGCTCCCTCTCTTAGACAGAAACCCTCAGGTGATGTCCTCACATCCAGCACCGCAGCTCTGGAGCCCTGCATCACCCACCAGATCCTGACATTTGCTCTGATGGACAACTTTGCCAGGCCTGCCAATGCCAAAGGAAGCAGGGAAATGAACATATCTGTGATGGCTGAGGCTGTTTTGAATTAACTTTGCTGTTTCTTTTTCTTTCCCTGAGGCAAGGTCACGCGGAGGTATTGGAAAATTTCAAGGCAAAGAAACTCTACACCTTAAACTTTGTATAAAATGGAGTTTTAGATACATGAAACCCTGGGATATTTGGCAGTCTACAGCTTTAAGTGTTTTCTCAGAAAATCTAAAGGTTTTAATTCTGGCAAAATTATGTCAACACGCTGTCAGTTGCCTCTTGGTAAGTAATTACAGAGAGCAATAAATGTTTTTGAGCTCCAAAACGTGGGCTACATCAAGGGAAGAAGGATGGAGCACTGAAGTTGTTAAAGGCAATCCATCTCCTGGCTTGGAAAGACATGAACCTGGAAGACATTTCAGCTGCCAGAGCCTTGGAGCAGCTCTGAGCTTGGTGCAAATAGCTTGTCCCCAGATTGTGGAGCTCTTGGCCAAAACCTTGGAAGGGACACAGGGTTTGTGACACTGAGATCTGTCCCCTGCACCCCTCCTGGCAGGGATTGCAAACCTGCACATGAGAGGGTTGTTGAGAAGAAGACAGAGCAGAGCTTTTAACTAAAACATTTGTGTGAAGGTGGTAAAAATATAAAACGTGGTTAAAGAGAAGTGCTGTGGGCATAAATATTAATTTTGAATTAGCTGGAAGTCAATGCATTCCATGAGGTGTGATGGAGGAGGCAACACTGTGCAGAGGATGGATTTCAAGGAGCACCCTGGTTCACATTTAAGTTATAGCTTTTGCTTTCATGTGTTATTAAACCATTTTTTTTCATGATGTACAGAAAGTTCAAGAAACTTGAACAGGGATGATTGGTCTTTTTGAGCACTGTTTTACATTTTTAGTGCAGTTCTTGGTGGGGAGAAGCAAGAGGACATAATGACTTTTTTCCTTCCTGTTCACCTGCAAGTTCACAGCTCTCGAATCCATTTGCCAAATCCAATGAGATCTGACCAAAGGGAAGAGATTTCAAAGCTGTCAGCTTGAATTATATCCCAGTTACCTCATAGCTGCTACACTACTCTCTGTTTGCTTAATGAAAATTGGCATTTACATAGAGGTAATAGCTCCTTTTGGGCTCATACTCAGGCAAAAAAAGGCTCAGAGCAGTGCTTACCCCTCCTACTTAATCTGAGTTGTCTGTCCTACAGAAGCTATTCAGAACATTCTTTTTTAATGAACATAAAGCCTTTTCAGCATTGAAAATTTCTAAATTAGCTTTTTCAACTGGCTGCTGTTAATCATAGCCGGGGCTGTTCCACCCTGGTGGTGTGAGAAGGAAGAAAGGCCTTTTTTTGGCTGAATGCTGATTTCCTTCCCAGAGCTGCATTTATTGTGTGTACTGTCAGAAATGCAAGCTGGAGAAACAGGCACACAAGAAAACAGCGAGCACAGGAGGAACAGAAAACAATGTTGCCAAGGCAACTTTCTCTTGGTTTCCAGAGATCCTTGACCAAAAAAAAAAAAAAAATCCTGAAAACATTAGTCATACTTTTTTTTTTTTTAAATTTTTTTTTTAATGCCTTATTTTTATCTATTAATTTGAGTTTGCTTTGCCAGAGCACATGGCAGGCATGGAGGTAGAAGACAAGCCATCCAGGAGAAGAGCTGGCTCCTTGGTGAGGTCTCAGGGCTGCAGCAATCCTGGTGTTCCCACAAGGAATGTGCACATTGCCACACACCAGGAGGTGCTGCTCCATTATGACCCCAGTCAGAGAAGCACTTGAGTGCTGGGAAGTGTAACTGAGGCATAATTTGAATTTTTAACTGCAAAGGAGAGGATGGTGGAGATGATTCAGGCACTGGGAGCCCATTCATGTGGGCTCTCTGAGGAGGGCACAGAGCCCACCCATGGGGAGCTTCCCTTTAGCTCTGCCATTTGAGCCATTACACAAATTTCTCCCAGGAAAACAGCTCCATTCATCACCTATCAAACAGAACCCACCTTACCATGAGAAGTTCTTTCAGGTAAGGACAAGTTCACCCAGCTGCAGAGCAGCAAGCTCTCCCCTTGCCCTGGGGCTGAGAGCCAGGCACAGCACACCCAGGATACATGGAAATGCCACCTGGGAAGGGCCCTGCCAGCACAGAATCTCCAGGGAGACCCTGCAAATCAGGAATGTTGGCTTTTCCTGCAGAAAGCAGCCCAGGATGTGCCACTCCCAGGCATCTTTGCACTCTGGTACTGCCAAAGGAGCTGGGATGCTCTCTGCAGCAGCACAGGGGCTGCAAGGAAGCTTTTCCAGTTGTTTATTTATTGTCCTCCCAGATGTTTGATCTAAAACAGAGTGGCTGCAGCCGACCTTGCAAGCAGTGCAATTTTTGTGGTGAAAATTTTCACCTTACCCCAGCATGGTTAAGTGCACTTAGGAAATCACCAGTGTTCCTTCTAGTGCTGTGTGAAATGCTTCTTTCCCCCCCCAAAATTGGAAGATTTTAAAGCCATAAAAGAAGGAAAACTGGCAAATAGCAAATTGAACTTATATTTCCTCAGTAAAATCAGATTTTTTTTGCTTTGATAACAAGTGATTTTTTTATTTTTTTATTTTTTTACTTGAAACAATTAGCTTGAAGGAAAAATACAGGAAAAAAAATGTTGTGACTGAACAGACAAGTTTAATCCTGAAAATGCAGGGAAGGGAGCTTGGCATTTATCTGAATTATGTAACCAAGCCCTCAGTGGAACTGACAAGATTTTCAGGAGCACGTCAATCCCCAAATTCCTTGCAAATCCTCGCACCATGCATGGGGCCACAGAAATTTTCCAGGCCACTGGAGGTGATGTGCTCACCCAGTGTCTCTCTTCTCTGACCTGTGGATGTTTTGAGGAGTTGGCAGGGACAGAAACCCAGGCTGTGAGTGATGAGAGCAAATCCCCCTGTGCAGCTGGGATGTTGGAGCTGTGCTCCCTCATCCTGCTGCCTTCCCTCCACATGGAATGCAAAGCTCACAGTAGAAAGAGTGTTTGGTCACCTTGGGCTGAAGGTTTGTGCCCAAATTTTGGCCATCCTCTTCCTAACAACAGCCAGAAGAAAGAGTGAAGAGAAAACACAGTGCAAAAAAAAAAAAA
>WEIU01017751.1:304167-344322 GCA_013389925.1 Aegithalos caudatus
TTTTTTTTCCCTCTGAGATTATAGTGTTTCTGCTGCCAAATGAGTTTTGAGGTCAGATAAACTGGAAACAGTTAAAATTGTTAGGGAAAACAAACAAAAAACCCCCCCAAAAACCCCCCCCCAAAAAACCCACAAAAAACAAAAACAAAACAAAAAACAAACAAACAACAACAAACCCCCCCCCNNAAAAAAACCCAAAAAAAAAACCAAAACAAAAAAAAACCAAACCAAAACACCCCCAAAAAACCAGGTAAGAATGAACTTCTGAACTCCAAAATAAACCTGTAAATTACTGCTCTTCCCCCCTGTTTGCACACTTCACCACTTTCTTGGTTTTCCTTCTGACATGGAAACTTCTGTTATGATTGCAGCCTTGCCAGAAAAGCTAAAAGCAGGAAACACTGCTGGAAAACATTCACAGCAGCTTTGCAGGCAAAGAGGCAAACCTACATCAAGATTTGAAGGCTCAGACACTTCTTGACTTAAGCTGCAATCTCTCTGTTCAGCTTTTCTCATTCACTCCTTTCCTGTGTTTAGTGTGGTTGACCAAGCTGAACAGATTTCATGGAAGCTGCAGGATAATTGAAGTTTCTACTGCCTTTTTTTTTTTTCTGCCATTTCTCCCAAAGTACTGGAGGTAGTTGCTCCTGTTCTTGATTTTTCTCTCCCTGCTGGAACATGAGCTGCTTGACAGATTAATGCATGCATTTTCTTATCTGTCAGTTTTTACAGTGTGCCATGAGCTTTGGGAGTATTTTTATTGCCCAGCATTTTCTCCAGAAAAGGAGTGATTATTTGTATTTGGTTTTGGTTTTTTTTTTACTACTCCAAGAGTTCAGGCTGGAATTGACATTTCCTGGGACCATCTCTAAGTGTAAGTAACCTTCACAGCAATATTTACTTGCTCTGCCACAACCCTTGGACTTTTTCATGTGCTGAACGCTCTGATTCATGGACAGAGATGAGCCAGATGCTTCCAGGCTGAGGAGAGAAAAGCTGTGCAGTCCTTCATCCATTTTCCAGAGTTGGATTTTCAACCAGGAGCCTACAAATGGAGCCTTGAGCCTGTCTTGCCCTCTGATATAATGTGATGTGCCTGTGCATCCCAAAAAAATCCTGTGTGTTTGAGAAATGGACTAATTGGGGGGAGAAAATGAACTAATTGGGGGGAGAAAATGAACTAATTGGGGGGAGGTCTGGGAGGGTTTAAACATGAGGTGTCATCTCAAGAAGCAGAAGTCTCTACCCAGCACTTAACAGATTTTAAAGTTTAAATTTTTGTGGCAGCTTGTGTTCCCCAGAGCTTTGTGGAAAAGGGACCTGGAATTGATCAGGTGAAAGGATGTTCTGCTGGAGGGGGAAAGGAGGATTTGTGCCATAAGGAAAACCAGCCCTGGGAGAGGACCCAGTGCCCTAGAGGAGCATTAGCTGTTTACAGTTTCCTTAGAGGATGTCTGACTCCTTAAGGATTGTGATTTTTGTGTGTTCCCAACCCTCTGGAGTGATTCACATCCCATTCCTCCCATTCCCACTCCACAGGACCAGCACTATGTTCTAGACTGAGACTAAAAGTGGTGGTTTAGTGGAGGAGATCCTTCAGCCAAATTCTTGGGTGTTTGGGCTCTAAGATGGATGGGAACCCTGAAATGGGGACAGCAGGGCATGGAATAAAGACAAGGAGAAACGCTTCCTTCCAGAGATCCCTTGCATTTAGTACAGAACTGAAAAGTGAGGAACAGTTTAAAAAAAAAATACTGGGGAGGGTTGTGGTAAGAGCCTTATACTCACAAAACTTCTCTTTTTCCATGGAAGGGCCATTAATGGTTCCCTGCTAAGGAGATTTTTTTTCTCCCCTACTCCTGTCTCAGTCTTTCTCAGCTATTTGTGCTGCTGAGACATCTGTTGTACAAGGAGCTGAGTCAGAGCTCAGACCTGCAGTGTTCCTGGGGTCTTGATCTTCCAGACAGAAATACACACATCAAATTTAATTCTGCTCGTAAATCTGACACTGTCCAGATCACCAGGCCTAAAATATGGCCTTGTGGGTTTGGTTTTATGATTGGAACAGGAAAGTCAAATGTCTTGGTGCTCATTCCTCCCTGCTCCAAAAAAAAGGGGGAAAAAATAAAATATTTACACATCTGTACCTATAGATGTCCCTCTGTATAGAGACACCATCATACATTTCACTACACACTCAAATAACCAGCAGTTATTTAAGCTTAATCCATCCACATGAATGTACCAGATAAGGGAAATGTCACAATAAAGAGACCCCTGCTGTCTTCCTAATTCTAGACACATTTTTAAGCTTAAAGCAATGCCACAATGTTGGTGTTTTAACAGAAACACAAAGTTGTATCCAGTGGTTTCCACTCCTGGAAACCCTCTGTTAAGAGTTTGAGGAAAGTTTTCATTTCAACAGAGAAAAAAAAGAATTTGCTGGCACAAAATCTGGGAAATCCATCCTCTGCATTCTTTGTGCTGCTTCCAACCTGCCACTCAGAGCTCTGGAATCAGGCTGGGCTCTGCTTCTCCAGTTTTTATTTTATTGAGGGATGTGAGAAGGACACCAGCACAGGACACAGAAAAATGAGGCAAGGAATTAGCACAGCAACAACTTTAGGCATTTGGGAAACATTCAGCCCATTTAGAGGGAAAAAAAAAATCACATAAACGTGTGCTGGATAACAACAGTGGAAAATAAATTACAGAGAAAAGAGAAGCTGATATAATTGTTGTAAACAAAGCCAAGTATACAATTAGAGCTACTCAAGGCTCTTATTGTGATAAAGCCAGTTAATCCAACAAAATCCTTGCTCGGTTCTTTTTAAAAGCAAACACAAAAAAATTCTGTGCCAGAGAGGGAAACTCCACTGAGGAGCCACGTTTTATCTCCAGTGAAATTTAGTAAAAGGATAAATAGCAAGATTAGTAGTATTTTCTGGAGAGCTTCTGTTGAGAGAAAAAAAATAACTGGACATCAAATCTTTACATCAAAACTAAGAGTAAGGAGTAGCAGGGATGGCAGAGCCATGCTTTGAGAACAAAGCACATTTCTGGTTTTTAGGCCATCAAATCAGCTTTGCTCTGCCCCCATGGCTGCACCTTTGCTCTTCATTATTGTGTCCCAAAAGGGCACTGAAGCACCCAGTGCCTGAAAAGCACCTTTATCATCCTGCACCCAGGGAAGCACCAATGTGTCTGCCACAGAAACAGCTGCACTTGGACAATTAAACCCCAAGGTGCACATGGACCAAAACTGATAAAAATGTGAGACCTGGTGACCATTTGTCCATTTTGTGACCGTTTTGGGTCCACCTTGGGTGCAGCCCTGGTCAGGCCCTGTCCTGCCCAAGGTGGATCCTGGAGGCCTTGCAATAAATCCCTGCTTTAGAGGGATAATAACAAATATGTGGATAATAATAAATAAATAGGATAATAGTAAATCCCTACTCCAGCTCTGTGCAGTCTGTGTTCCAGCTCAGCCTTCCCAAGGCATCAGTTCTGCAGAAGGGAGCAGTGCAGTGACATCCAGGGGCACACAGGATTTAGGGAGCAGGGACATGGCAGTGCTAAATGGGTGCTTGAGTCTGGTTTTTACAGCACCTGGCCCCAAGCAGGACAAACAAATCCATCTTCCACTGGGATTCATTATCCTAACCAGGGCCAGGAGTGATGGGCTGGTGCTGGCAGTGCTGCTGGGCAGCCTGGGGATGGAGGAGATCTGTGAGGAGAGGCAGCAAGGCAGAACCCTGGGCACTGGGAATTGCAGGATTTCTGTGCTGGCAGGCACTGAGCCCCAAGCAAACTCTGCATTGACCTGAGGCACTGGAAAAGGCTCCCAAAATTGAGTGACAGCACTGGGATTGTGGGGTGGAGTTTGGATAGAAGTGTGTGACAGCACAGGGTGCAAAACTGAGAGTTTAAGGGTTTAGAATACAGCAATAGATATAAAGCAAGGTGGAGGGTTTAGGGCAGAGGCTGAGTCCTTCTTTTTCACCTTCTTCTCCATGGTTTGGGTGATATTTTGTAATTGGGTAGAAAAATCCACATTGCAGGCCATGGGTGTTTGGTTATTGTGTTAAAAGTAAAAATAATTCAGGTGTCATTTCATAATTGGACAATTAGTGCTTAAAAGACCTTATAGAGAGAGAGAGGCAGAGACATTTTCTTGTCAGCCAGAACTCACAACTTGTGAGACTGTAACATTGATAAGAATGAATAAACATCTGAGTCCAAACATGAAACATCTCTCCAGCACTTAATCCCAACTCTGGCAGAAGAAAAGAAGATAAAAAAACCCCATAGCAGTGGGCACCTTTTCCCATCTCAGCCCAAGGGAAATGCCTGAGGAGCAGGAGCAGCCAGAGCTGCCCTGCAGCACTGCTCCAAACAGATGCCTGGTCCCAAATCCATTCCAGGAATGCCAGGAAACCTCCAGGGACTGAGGTGTCCTTGCCATCAGTCCCAGTGTCCAGAGGTGGAGCCCAGCAGCTCCCCAGATCACCTCTCACCTCATGGGATGCAAAGGAAGAGAGGATTTTGGAATTGCACAGGGTTTGTGGCAAACCAAAGGGAGGAAGAGGCAGGAGCCTCTCCAAAAGTGATTTTAGCCTTACAAGTGTTTGGAGCTGAGGCTGTGGAGCTGCAGCAGCCTCACACCACTTAGGCAATGGAATCCAGCATTTTGTATTTCCTTGGATAGGGCCAAGATTTCACCTTGGTTTGGGAATCTCTGAAAATGATGTAGCCCCTGTTGAAGTTGCTTGAGCTGTTTCTTGAAGTCAGCCCTGTTTTTGAGCTGGTAATTTAACAAAAGGGACACTTTTTAGAGGTTTCTTCTCAGTCTGTGTATTCAAGATACAAGATCATTCAGGAGGGTGTTGGCTGACTTCAATTTGAGAATAAAATAAAAAAAAATTTAAAAAAATTAAGCATAAATGCATCCTGTGGCACACTGAGGCACAGCACAATTCCTTACCCTTCTTGTCATTTGGATAATGAGGACATTTATAGTCACAGCAGGAGCCACTGTCACAGGCCAAGTTTCCTTAATACTCTGTCTGAAAAACACCAGGTGACAAAAGAAAAGAGAGCTTATTACAATTAGTGCTGCTTGAGAACCTCTGGATGCTGTGCTTGCTGCCTGCACACCCGTTGTTCATCAGAACTGAAATCTGGTGTGAACACGTTCTAGTGGCTCTTTCTCAAGGATGAAAACACCCTGCACACCCCAGAGCAGCTCAGGCTGCTGCAGCTCTCAGCTCCCTGCCAGGCTGTGCTGGCATCTGCACTGCCAGGTTAGAATTCTGCCACTGGCAGCACGGAGATGTTGCTTTCCTGAAGGCCTCAGAGAAAAATGTAACAAATGCTTTGCCTTCTCCAACGTCAGCTCACTGTCCTGATGAACAGATATGGCCTGAAAGCCAGATTTTCTTGAGCTTTTCCACTCCTGAGAGTAGCAGAGCTGGGGAAAAAAAAATTAAAACAAAAAAAAAAAAGAGAGAAGCAAAAGCTCCAAGTGGGATAATAGACAAAAGCAGTAGTGAAAAAATACAGCCAAACAGATTTTCTGGTGTCTCCTGATAGAGAGCAGACATCCTGATAAACAGAGGGGATAATCCTGAACCATTGAGGGCTTTATTCATAGGTTCTCTGATGTACAATTCAGCATTAAATAAATACCTGCTACCTGTTGGAGCCCTGGGCACTGGGAATTGCAGGATTTCTGTGCTGGCAGGCACTGACCCCCAGGCCAACTCTGCATTGACCTGAGGCCCTGGAAAAGGCTCCCAAAATTGAGTGACAGCACTGGGATTGTGGGGGTGGAGTTTGGATAGAAGTGTGTGACAGCACAGGGTGCAAAACTGAGAGTTTAAGGGTTTAGAATACAGTGATAGATATAAAGCAAGGTGGAGGGTTTAGGGCAGAGGCTGAATCCTTCTTTTTCACCTTCTTCTTCATGGGTCTGGGTGGTATTTTGTAATTGGGTAGAAAAATCCACATTGTGGGCCATGGGTGTTTGGTTATTGAGTTAAAAGTAGAAATAATTCAGGTGTCATTTCATAATTGGACAGTCAGTGCCTAAAAGGCCTTGTAAAGAAAGGAGTCCATTTTTCACCTTGTTAAGTAGAAGTGCTGTAGCTTAAAAAGGCTAAAAGCTTGCTTTCTCTTGGGATACACCTCTGGAAAGTTCCTGGGGACATCAGTCCTAAGCCTTTGCCCAAGCAGCAGGCTGAGTGTCACTTCAGGACATTTACTATTACTTCTTTAACACATCTGAAAGAAAAATATATGTGTCCTGTGGCTGAAGGGAGGGATGTGTAATCTGCAACCTGTGTAGAAGCTCTGTGATAGTGATAAATAAATGTCACCTCCTCAGAGATGTCTGAACATCCCCATAACCCTGCCTCAGGTGCCACATAAATGCCATATTACAACATAGGGATTTCCTCTGATCTCACCAGCCTTTAACTTGGTCTCATCCACCTCATTTGCTTTGCCTCATTTATGGATAAGGCTTTTCATTTTCATAAAGTTTCACTTGCAATGATTTTCAGCAGCCAGGGGAAGCTCCCTTCTCTGTACAGCCCATGCACCCATCAGGGGACCCTCCCACCCTTCACTGGCCTGAAGTCCTTTGAAAATCTGGTTTATTCTCAACTTTTTCCTTGAATACTTGAGCATTTTCTTCTAACCTTCCTCCCAGACCTCCCTTGCTTGAAGCCATCTGTGAAGGGCTCCTGAATAATTCAGGAGTACAAAGCTGCTGTCAGCACTGGCCAAAGAGAGCCAAGCACTGCCAGAGGCTCCAGCACATCCTCACCTGCCCCTCCTGGGACACACAAAGCTCCCAGGCCTTTTCTTCCTCCACAAAAAGACATCCAGCTTCTGTTCATTTTAGCTGTGCTCAGTATCAAGCAAGCAATTAACTCCCAATAATCTCAGGCAGCAGCTGGGTTCCCAAATCTGTGAAGGTGATGCTGGAACTTGGTGTCAGCAGCTGGCATTAGGTGCACACCCCTCTCTGTCTTAAATGTAGGTCTATAAGTGCACATGCATGCTGTTAATGAGCAGGTTTCTCTATAAAACTCACTTTTCTTATTAAAAAAAGGGCTCAGAGGGCATATCCTCCTTGTGAAGCATGTCTGGAGCCTTTTCCTGTCCTTGCTCAGTCCTCCTGGAGATAACAGCACACACACACACACAGATCTCTACATCTACTAAATCTTATCCTTCCTCTAAGAGTGACAGAATGATGCTCTGCAGGACAGGAAGGCAAATTCACACCTTTATCTCTCCTGAATTTATGAGGTGAATTTTGATCTTTGATTTGTTGGTCAGCCTTAAAAATGTGGGCTTTATTGTGCTGCAGCTCAGACTTCTGGCTTTTCTCTCTGCCCTGAAATTCCTAATGCCTGGCTAGTGAGCTTAGGCATGGATGTCAGGAGAGTAGCTGTGGTGCAAAAGAGAGAAAAAGCTTCAGTTTGCTTCTGGAACAGACTTTTCTGCCTATGGTAAGAGAAAAAGATGCTTTGATTCATAGCAAATGAGCCTTTCCAAATAAACTTGGCTGGGCATGCAATGGCATCTTCCTGTCACTGCAAAATAAATTCCTCCTGCAGAAAAAAAAAAATAAAAATCCCTTTTGATAAACAACTCTCAAAGAGATTTTGTCAGGTCAGAATTTAAACAAGAAATTTCCTGCCTGCAGCAGGCCAAAAGTCAGGAAAAAATAGGGATGGATCCTCCCAGCTATAGGCAGCTGGGATTTTTCCATCCTGGGTGCCCTTTCTTCAGTGTGTTGGGCTCCCAAAGCCACCCTGAGCACAATTCATGCTCTGCTGCTGCCCTGGTTAACTGAGCAGGAGGCACCTGCCCTGGTTTGGAAAGACAGGTGTGTGCCAGGGAAAGCTGGAGATTCCCTTGGAATGGAGAATGGAAACCCCCTCCCTCCAAATTATCATAATTTTGTAATTAAGGGACTTTTGGGTGATGATGTGGGAATAGGAATAACAGTTCTTTACTAGGAATATTAAAAAAATACAGATGCAGTAGTACAAAAAAAAAAAAAAAATCTTAGAAACACTGACAGAGTCAGAACAAAACCTGAGCCCCTGTTGGTAAGGGTGTTGGGAACAGCCCAAATAAATCCTTCTGGTGTGGGAGATGTGGCTCTGGTGGAGCAGAGATGATCCTGGAGAAGGCTCCAGTGGTGCTGAGATGGGTCTGGATTCCTCTGGGAATGCAGAGCCCACAGGCTGTGCTGCTGTTCTGATCCCAGCTTTTATCCAGGTGGGAATNGGAATGTTGGGCTCCTCCCCTGGGTGCAGCATCTCCCCTGGGATGCTGGAATTGTCTCAGGCCTGCAGTGAGCCTGGCTGGCCTGGGAACAGCAGAGATCCCCTGGAATGGTGAGGGATGTGTCCTGGAAGGGATAAAGGAACCCTGCCACACCTGGTTTAATAAATGACCATGAACAGGAGACACCCACCCCTGCTCCCTGGAGTTATGAGGAATGGGTTACACAAGAGATAAAGGAAATAAAAACACCTCCCCAACCAGTTTCAACAGCTGAGAAATAGTAATACACACTTTTGGTTACATATTGCAACCCAGGACAGCACTGAGGAAAACAGAGGAAAAGCTGTGCTGGGAGTGAACCCTTGGAGCTGGGGCTCTGCAGCAGCTGAATGTGGCCCCTGGAAGAGCCATCTCCTGGGAGTCACAGCAGATATTCTTTGCAAAGTGACACTCCAGTTCCTGTGTGCTTGGAGCAGGCTGGGTGAAATGCCACGCTCTGTTTGATGACAGGACTTGGCAAGCCAGGACAGGACCTTTGGGCTGTCAGCTGAGAAGTCCCAGAGCTGGAAATAGGACAAGCACCTCCCTGGGGACCAGGAGCTGCTCAGACTAGTGCACAGAACCAGGAATTTTTTCTGTGCCCCTGGGGGATGCAACCTGGCCAAGCAGGGATAACTTCTGCCTACCTGTGGTGTTGCATGGATGTGAGCAGTGTCTGTGGAGCTCAGGCTGGCAGGCAAGCTTAAACCTCCAGCCACACCATCAGGGGGTTTTATTTTGGCATCTTGATATCTCTTTTAGTCTGGTGTCCCACAGCCCACAGTGTTTCTGCAGAGTGGCTGGTGCAGGATGTGAGCCAAGCCCAGATTTCCCACTGGACACTGCTGACATCCTTGCTGCCATTCCCTGTCTCTCAGCCTGCCAGGGGCTTGCTGAGCTCTGACCTCCCTGCATACACCCAGAGATGTTAATCACCATGGCAAGTTTATTCTCAGCCCAGAATTAATGCCCTTCCAAAATTGCTCCCCTTGGAATGAGCAAATCATTTCCCTTTTGGACATACCTGTGCAAGCTCAGCAGGGTCAGGAGGCAGGGAGGGCAGCCTGTTTGTCTGCTCCTATGGCTTCTGGAGGAAGAGGGCACCAACATGACCAAGGTGTTTCTCTCCTAGAGCAAAGGATCCTTCCCAGGGTCCCAACCTCTGCTTAAGGCCCTCTAGGCTTTGCCTTGGAACCTACTGAAAACTCATCTGCCTCAAATGTTTGACAAAACCCTGGCCCCCTAATCCAGCTGTCTTTTCCAGTATCAATTTCTCAGTAATCTCACAAAGTGTATCTTCCCAAAGTATTGTTTGCTACCAACCCACCTATAGCCTAAGCTTGATTTCCCTTTGGAATTAAGGCTCCTTCCCACCCTGTGGCATTGCTGAAGGGTTTCCCAAAGTAGATGATATCACTGCCATCTTTTTCCAGACCCTTTGCAAACTTGTAGCTCTGCAAGTCTTATTTGGCCCAGACCTCTCTGTTTCCAGTATTTCTTCTTTCAATCCCGTTCATCCATCAAAAAGCTTTTAATTTGGCTGTGCAAGTCTTCCTCTGCTTGGCAAATTAAAGCTATTCTGTCAAAGATTATTTATGGGTCTTGTAGTTCTCTGTCTTTCCCTTTGTCCCATCCCAATCGATATTTTAACCACCCTGCTCCATTTTTATGTGTTCTACTCAAGTTCCTGTGCTGCTGTTCTCTCTCTCTCTCTGCCTGAATGTGCAGGAGTGTGATGAAGTGCCTCCAAACAAATTTCAGAAATCAACTTCAATTGTCATCTATTTGACTAACTGTCAGTGATACCTCCTGACTATTTATGGAGGGCAACAGAGCCAACCCTGAGAAATAAAACTCAAGGAGAGGGACAGGAGAAGGAAAGGAAAAAAGGAGGGAAGAAATAAATGAATGAAGAGTTGGGGAGAGAGAAGAAAAGAGTCTGCAATCCCTCAGCGAGACAGAGAATAGGAGTCTGTGAAAACTGGATGAATTATTGATGAAATAAAACTTTTAAGGGATTTATATGCTAATTAATAACTGGGTTAATTCTTATCAAATGGCAAACCCTCTGATTATGCCACCCAGCACAGTCATGATGAAAACAGCTCTTCTTTCTGCAGCTCCCAGCTGTTCTAAAGGCTGCCAGGATTTGACCCCAGAAGTCTCTCAGAAAAAAAAAGGAGTTTTCAGACTCCCTTCACACCTCTTCTGTTATCTCAGTATATACCTTTGTGTATTAATCTCAGCAGAAAAGAGAGGTGTTGCCCTGATGGGGAAAGTCCCAGCCACGTGGCTACATGAGATTAAAAAAAAACAAACAACATTTGACAGACTTCAGTTTGCCTAATGAAAAACTGGGTTTTCTTTCACTTTTAAAGGTGCATCTGTAGAAATTTACAGATGTGGGAAGCATCTGGAAATATGAGTCTGCTCATTTCACAGGGGAGAGTGCAGAAAATGAGCATTTTTTTGTTTTGAGGTGGATAACTAGGTATTGCATTGACCTTCTTAAGCAAAGGGGAAGATCTGCATCACTTGAAATCTTGGATCCAACCTTTTCTGAAGTGACATGCCTCAATTCAGTATGAGGTTGTCAGATTCAATCATACAGCCTTTAGAGGGAAGGAAAAAAACTAATTCTGCCTGTTCCTTGATCAGCCTGGAAGGTCATTGCTACCCCATGGTACTTTTTTGTCTCTGAGCAACACACCTGAGAGGTTAACATGTTGAAAATATCCCAGGATGAGTAAAACTTTGGAGTTTTAGGAAGTGGTTGTTGAAGAGCAGCAGCAGGTTGACCCTGGCTGGGTGCCCCAATGGGACAGGGGAGAGAAAAAAAACCCTGATTTTGCAGGTTCACTAAGCAGCAGAAAGTTTTTCCAAGGTCTACAGGAGATGTGGAGCAATCCTTGAACCCCCATGTGTGCCAAGGGAGTCATGGTGCTGTGGGGAGCAGCATTCCCTGCTGTGAGCTCAGATATAAAACCTGGGCAGAGCAGAACTGGAAGCTCTGCAAGTGGCACCAGGCTTTGGAATAAAAGCATCTGGAATTTCAATTCTGCTCCTCCAGAATGAAATCATTTTGCTTGCTGGTATTCCTTGCCAAACAACCCACTGGTGCTGGTGGGCATCAGGATCTCAGAGTGATCCTGAAATGAGGGCAGCATTTTTGCTGAAGCAGTGGATCTGCCATCCCTCCGATTTCCTCTTTATCCACCCTGCAGTCAAGTCAGCAGCAGCAGACAAAGCTGCTTGCCTGCATCTCCTCGCCAACTTTTTGAAAGGATAACCTGTGTCAGACAGCTTGGAGTTGGCAACAAAGCTTTTGTTTCCTGGGACAAGAATGTGTAGGAAACTGGCCTTGAAACCCATGGCCTCCTAATCCTTTTAGCACTTCATAATCAGAGTGCACAGAAGGTAGAGCAGGAGAAGCTGGTAAAAAAAAAAATAAAATTAGCAAGAAACAATAATGAAGATTTTAAAAATGGAGCCCTGGTAAGCAGCTTAGAGAAGGACATTTAAATCTTCTTTTTGAAGTTGCACATTCACAGATTTATACACTATTACAAAACTAATCAGGGTTCTGCAGTGTTTAATATCACCTTTTGTCATTACTCATGGCTGCATGGCCTTTCACGTGTTATATTCTGCTATTTTTTTCTCTCAAGAACTTCACATCTCTTTTATTTATTTTATGCAGTGCTTTTCTTTCCCTCATGAGCATTTTAAATTTATTCCATGTTTTATTCACTGAGTAGTGAACTTATTTTCTTTGAGCATCCACTGCATTAAAAAAAAAAAAAAAGCAAGCCTTTATTCATTTAACAGTGAGAGTCCAGATGTCTCCAGCTAAACTGATGCTGTGTTTTGCACAAACCCATAAAATCAGGGTATTAAAAAGGCTCTAATCCCCTCCCCCCAAAGGAATTATATTAGTGTCACAACAACGTAACTAGATTTGGAATCTATCTCGTTGTCTTCACTCAGGTTTTAAGATCTCAGCCAGATCAGTGGGCCTGGGAAAATATGAGTGGTTAAGGTACTTGAACAGGGATTTAAGAACAGCTGAAAGGGGTTAGGCACACAGCTCTCATTTCACTCGTGTTCTGTGCTGCAGGAAGGAGATGTAGGATAGAATTCTCTGGAAATGAGAAATATCTGGGTGTTTTTACTGTCCTCCACCATCTCTCTCCTTCATGTTTTGGGTTAAAACACATGGGCTGTGTTTATTTTAAGTTGACAGAACTCTGTGTTAATGTTGCTCTATTCTAGAACAAACAACTTGTCTCTGCCTTTCTGCTTTAAAACTTCTCAGACCTTAATACACTTGGAAGTCAGAATTTGGAATTTGCTATACCACTCTGGCAATAAGCCTAACATGTACATTAAGATACATTTATACATCAGATTTTCCATCTGCAGCACAAAAATTGACTTCCTGCTGCTTCACAATGATTTCACCCTAGTTCCCCCTACTTATTTCCATCTTTCTTTACTCAAACCTTTGCATCTAGGAAGATGTCAGTGAGCAAGATACAATCTGTGTAAATATAGAGATTTATATATATCTCCACTGTCCCTAGCTGAGAGCAGTGGCTCAATTTATACATGTAGCTCCTGTATTTGTGTGATTTATGTAATCAGCAGCAAGTTAAATTACCCTGTTTGTGTCCATACCTGACAGCTCCAACAGCTCAAAAACCCAGAAGTCTTACAGAATACTCCTATAATCAGCATCTGCTCAAAAACCCAGGAACCTTACAGAACACTCCTAAAATCATTATCTGCCCAAAATCTCAGAAGCCTTACAGAATGCTCCTAAAATCAGTATCTGCTCAAAAACCCAGAACCCTTACAGAATGCTCCTAAAATCAGCATCTGCTCAAAAACCCAGAACCCTTACAGAATGCTCCTAAAATCAGTATCTGCTCAGATATTTCCAAGTGCCTGCAGCCACATGCACATCCCCTTGGCTTGGAGTAAATCCTGTTTGCAGCATCAGACAGAAAAGCCTTCATTTTCTCCTTTTTTATATCCTGGAGTACAACGAGAGTGTTGCTCCAGGATATCTGGATTATTCCTGATACTACCCATCCCTTTTGGAGCTATCCCTTTCCTCCCTGCAGCACAGAACCTGAAATACATAAAAGCTAAAACTTAACAGCATCACAGCCACCAAGGCTGGGTAAAAACAAAATGCTTCCACTCTGGGCTGTGCAGGCCAGCCACACCAGCCCAAGAACCCAAAGAGTTCCTCTGGAATTTCCCTCAGATTGGGACAAAACCAAGGGTTTTTTTGTGAAGAAGCTTTTATTTGGCTTTGGGTCACCCCCATGCCACTGCCTCTCACTCAGGCAGTGCCTCCCCCACAGGATCCTGGTGTTTTCCTTCCCCTGGCAGCTTTGCAGATGTTGAGAAGGTTTTCTGTACATCCACTTCCCAGTGAAATATGGGCAGGCCCCAACTGCTCGTTCTCCTGCAGCTTAGATGAAAAGATGGAAAAAAAGCAAAGAGGGTTTTTCTTCCTTCTGTCTCCTTGGGGTAAGCCATAAACACACACTCAGTGCACACCTATAATTTATCTCTCTTTATAGGCTAAATGTTCCTTGTAGAAACTCATTTAAAAAAAAACAGCTCTCTTTCCCAGTTTTTTCCTCTAGGTTTGTTTTTTTTTTCCTTTTCTCCTTTTTTATTGCTTCTTATTACAGTATAGATGATCTAACTGCTGTTCTCACTGCTCTGGTTGATTATGTGACTAAGATGCAGTAATACTCATCTCCTGTAGTTTCATCTGATGCCAGTTAATGCTAAAATAATGACTTAGGGTATGTTTTACTTCTTACAGTTACTATATTCTGTAAAACATACTCTTGAGATGAGTCCCTAAACCACTTTTCTCTCTCAATTTTCCCACTGGGGCAACACAGAAAGTCCCATTTTGCACAGGTTTGGAGGGCATTTCTTTGGACACTCAATTCATGCAGAGTGAAACACCTCATCATCTGGACTTTGCAGGAGTGAATAGGAGGAAAAATGTGCTTTTCCAAGATACCTTCTGGGGTGATTTTTGCAAAATCCAGCTGCTTCAAAAAATGGAAATATTTGAAAACACAGCCTCTGTGACTCATTGGTGTTCCAGTGTGGATACCTCCATAGGTTCACTCTGCAGACAAGGCTCCAGGATGAAGTGATGTGTCCTGTGATGGGTGCCTGTGAGAGCTGGTTTGCCCCAAGAAAGGGAAATAGTCACAAGAAATAACTGTGCTGAAGTTCCCACTGAAGTTTCCATGAGCCATTCTATACAGACAGGCTTAGGCTGGGGATGTTTCACTAAAAAATAATATTTTTTTTCCATAGAGAAAAGCACTGGGAAGGAGTGACTGAAACCAAAATGTCAGAAGAAATGCAGGAGTTAGGAGGAGTGGGAGTAGACCAGAACTAATACTGCTATCCCCTCCAGCTTACCACACCAAAAATGTCACAGGTTTGATTGACACGTAAAATTAGTGCTGTACTTCACAGCAATTTTGAAGCACTGTTATGAGTAAAGTGCAAAAATACTGCTGACAAGCAGGCTGGAGGGATGGTAAGGAAAAACAGAAACTGAAGAAAACTTTCATTTATCAGAACTTTGCTGTGATATGGGATGGGATCACATGAAACTCTGCCTAAGGCCACATCTGGGGAATTTGTTAAGGGTACAGCACCAAAGCACCTGCTTAGCTTGAGTTCACTGAGTAAACTGAGAGTTTGCTTCATTTCTGTGCTGACTTGGAGTTAAAAGTCTAAAGGTCAGCCTTGGTGTCACCCTGAATTCTGTGAAATGTGCCCTGAGCATTTTAAAAGCAAAGGAAGGATGTTATGACTTTTGTCACTTTGGGCAGATCATTGAAGGTTGTATCAAGGACAACTGGTGAAAGAGACAGTCTCTGTTTAGCCAGCTGAATTATACATTCATGGGGGAAATTGGAGTTAATTGTTTATTTATTATGAACATTTGTACAATTTGCTTTCTTTTCTTTTTTTTAAACCAAGGTTTCCAAGTATTTCAGGAGCCTTTAAAAGGAGATGTATGGAGTAAAATACATATAGAAATATATGTCCATATAAATACTCCTCTGTGTGTCTGCTCATATGGAAACACATTTGCTTTAATCTCTGAAGAGGATGGAAAGTCTTTGTCTTTCCTCATCCCAACTGCTTCTCCACCAATAAATCAACACCTTCTGCTGTCTATTTTTTCCTCTAGGGTTTTGGTTGTACAACTTATTGTGAGCAGGAAGGAGCCCTCAGCTTTGTGAGTCCAGGTATAGGAATCCTGTAGGACTAGCATGAAAAGCTCCTGCTGGAATTAAAGCCAACATGCCAGTTTGTCATCGTGAACAAAACCAGCATCAAGAGTGAGCTCTGTTTTTTGGTTCCAGCTGACTCAGGAATTTTCTGAGAGAAGAAACCCTCAAACATCATCACTTAGCCCCTGGAATTCACTGAATATTCAGGAATTAAAAGGAGAGGTGTTGTGATTTAGGAATGATACCCCCCAGTTTATGTTCTCATTGCTGCTGGGTTGATTTTGTCTGGATGCCAGGTGCCCACCAAGCCTGGACAGCAGAGGGGAAAAAGAGATGAAAAGTGACTTACAGGTTGAGATAAGGAAGTTTAATAAAGCAAAAGCAAAAGTTTGCACATGCACAAGCAAGGAAAGAAGAAAGAGGTTTGTTAGGAGTTAGGAGACTTTGTTTGTAGTTCTAATGTGAGCAAAACCTTGTCCAGCTCTCTCTAGCATCTCCCTGCTCCTCTTTCTCCCTGCTTGCTATATTTAGGTCACACCATTTTCAGAGCCACAGATGCCTGTTACCAATCCTGTGCTGCAGAGAGGCCCTGGAGTGATCAGATGGTTGCTAAAAAGAAATAAACCCTTAGAAAAGAACGATGCCTGGGAAATAGACATCAGCTGAATCATTTTTGGGGCATGGTGGCAGCTCACCTCCTCCCTTCATTCCTTATCTCCAGTGTGGACTGAGTGACCTTCACCCACCCCTGGGGGTGTCTGCCAGGCCATGGTGGGTCTGTGAGGCTGTGTACAAGGAGGGGATCAGCTGAGTGCCTGCTGACACGTGCCAGATTATCCCTCAGGAAGGCAGGCTCTGGCTCTGGGATCCTGCTGGATGACCCTGTGCCAGTGCAGAGGCACCCAGGGGGCTCAGGGTTTGTGCCAGGCAGAGCACAGAGCACGGTTCTGCAGGGCAGGCTGCAGAACAGAAGCATTTTGGGGGTGGGGAGGAACTGTCAGCAGGAGCATCTCTGGGGTTTTGCAGGCTTTGAGCTGATCCAAGGGGGAATTTCAGTGTTTCCCTTACCTCATTTCCCATGAAACCTCTAAAAAAGAGAGAAAATGAGAGAGACAGAGACAGAAGAAACCAATGGTTTTGACTGGCACCTCCTCCCTCTGCTTTGGACCTTGTAAAAGAACTGAAGGCCCTGACACATCTGGGCTCTTATATTTTCCATCAAGATGAGTGCATTTCATTTATGTCACACTTTTGAACACGCTTGCATGCACAATGAGCTGTGCTGTCTGCCAGTGGAGGAAATGGAATAAAGCAGAGCTGGCCAGGACATCATGAGGGCTGTTCCAAGAGCTAGCAAAGCCTGGCTGTGTTCTCAGGTTATTTAATCTCCCCACTGTTTTATATTAAAGGGATAATGGTCACAGACAAGAACTGCTGACACTTGTCAGGTGGTGATCAACTGCATTGTCTTGCAGGTATGGCTGTAAGCCAAGATGTGACTCCCAGGAGAAGAAGCCCCCAGATTCCTCCCCCTCTCCTTCTGTGGAGCTCCAGAGTGCTCCAGCCATGCCTTTGATGGAGCTTCTGCCACCTGTCAGTCACAGGAGAGCTCAGGGCACTGCTGCCTGCTCCTGAAAAATGCTCATCACTGGGCACTACATGAAAAAAACCCATTTTGTGTCCTGTTGTGGAATGCACAGCTCCTTGGATGGCTGGGGTGAGGTGACAGAAATGCTTGATCCCAGGCTGGGCTCATGCCCTGCAGTGAACCTGTGACCTGGAGAGCTCCTGGCTGGCATAGAGGGGAGCCAAGGTGCCAGATGAAGACACATCTCTCTTGCCTGTGCTGTTGATTAGCAGCCAATTACTTCAGTCTGTAAATATTCCCATCAGGATGGGCCCCATCTGAGCTCTCCCCTTGGGCAGGTCCCTCTCACAGACTCCCCTGGCTGCAGTTGGGATGGGGAGGCACGAGGATGCAGCTCCTGGCACCAGGATGCAGCTGGCAGGACCTGCATGCTCAATATTGCTCCTGAACTGTGCAATATTTACCTCCAGGCTGCCACTGTTCCCTGTTTACTGGCACATCGTGCTCTTGGGCTGGGTACCCAGACTGAGAGGTACAGGCACATTTACTGGGGTGGCTGAAAAAAAAATTCCATTCTTTGCAGTTAATTTCCCTGCTGGCATCCCCTGTGCTGATTGAATCCTGCTCCATGGCTTCCCCTCACAGTGTGTGATTGTGCTTCTCTCACCAAGACAGGCACATTATTCATCAAAATGCAACGTTCAACTAAATAAATTACCCAGAACTTTTTCAAGTAAGTAAAGAGAGCTTCACCCTCTCTTTTTTTTCTTCCCCCTGCATTTACTGCAGTGCTAAGCAAAGGCACCCAGTAGCCTAAAGGGATATTCCAGATATTAATTTCCTAGCTTTGTAGTTGCACAGTTTCAATTTTGCAGGGAGTCTGAGCTGCTTTCCCAGCAGAATGCAGGAGGGAGCTCGGGCTGGATTTTGTGCACAGTAATGGAGAGCAGGATTGAAGGAAGGGATGTGGTGTTGTTCATGCCAGCTAAGAGATGTGTTCATCCCTGCTGAGATGTGCCCCTGGGACATGGGCCCTCCTAGGGCTGATTTGGGCCATCCTGCCCCTGCTGCTCTGCAGTGAAATCCTGAGCTCCACCACTTCAAATGGACCCTTAAATGCCTTTTACACCCAAGACCCACTACCAGGGTCACTCCTAAGAGTGACAGAGGAATGTCAGAGCAGTGGAGCAACCTGAAGGGCCTCAAGAGCCCAAGTGTGCTCCAGGTGCTGGGATGGTGGAGGAGTACAATAGGAAAAGAGAGAAAAAGATGGGATTGTTTTCTAATCTCTTTATTTGTTTTGGTCCAGATAAACCCAAGCATACTGCCTCTCAGGCTTTGGTGAGGCTCTGCTTTTTCACAGCAGAAATTTCTCTTTGGTAGGGCAACCCTAACTCCCTGTGGGGCCAAAACAGAGACTCTCAAAGCCCTCCTTGGTGATGATGTCCAGAATGATCTGTTCCATCACCTTTCCAAGGATGGAGGTGAGGCTGACTGGCCAGTAACTTCCTGTGTCCTTCTTCTTGCCCTGCTTGAAGATGGAAGTGACACTGGCTTTTCTCCACCCATCGAGCACCTTTTTCTGCTCTCCATGATTTCTCAGAGCTGACAGGAAGGAGAAGGGGGCCTTGCAATAAAACTCTGCAACCTTCTGCACAACAGCAAAGGGAAACTAAAGCTTGTCTTTGTCTTTGTCATCTCCTCTGATGGCTTGTGTGATGCCTCATCACCCCTGCTGTCTTTTTGGTCATGAAAGTTCTCCATAACATCCCCTTTAGGTGGCACAATCCCAATCCAGCCACCTTCTCACTATCTCAGCACAGCTCTGGGGGGGGTTTTAGGGCTAAGACAGCTGCCTCCAGCTAATGCAGCTGGTTAAATCAGTCTTGGAGGAGGAAGGTTTGATGAGGAAGGTAAGAGTAAGAAAAAGCCAATGTTTTGTTCCTCTCTGTCTTTAAAAAGATGATATGGTGTGAGGCAAAATCGTTGTTGTTGTTGTTGTTGTTGTTAAAATCAGAGGAGCTGCCCGCAACCAGCTCAGGAGGTTTAAAAAGTGTGATCAGAGGTGTCTGTCTGTGCCTCTGTGGGCAGCACACTGTGTAAGGAAATTTCATTTTCCTCCTCCCTGAGGTGGTTTCTTTGGGAAGAAAGCAGTCAGCAATTGTGGCATTAAAGAGATCGGCTTTAGATCTCTGAGTAGAGATGAAAGGGGAGCGTTTATTGTCTGCAAGCCACTGCTTCTGGTTCTCTTCTGAATCAGCCAAGTAGCTCTGCACCACTTACACTTATTTCCATGTCTGCAAGATGCTCTCCTTATGCAATAGGGCTGCACAGTTCCTGTTTTCAAAGAAGAGATAAAGTTTCGGGAAGAGCAGCACAAAACATCAAACATATTAGCAGAGGATCTGATGCTTTCTTTTCATGCTTTTCTCAGTTCAGAAGGGAAAAAAAGATACTGCAAATTTGAAAAATTCCTAAGGAATTTATAACATCAAGCTCCACCCCATCCCATCCCCAAAATAAAGCAGTAGCTGCTCAGACAGTGCTTCCCAGCCTCCTGTGGTTCAGGGGGGCTTTGCAAGGTGGAACACTGCAGGGCATCAGGAAAACCTGGCTGTGTCTGTGCCATGCACTTTACTTCTGCCTACAAAGCCAAATGATGAAACTTAGGAACTCTGTTATTCCTTTTTATGAGAGAAAAATTGGTGTCCAGTTCTCCTGCTGCAAGGATTTCACAGGACAAATGAAACCTCTAAAATGGAACAGAGGAGGATGACACTGTGCTCTCAGATACAAAACAACTCAAAAGAACAAAACAACAAAAGAAATGCATCTTTTGTATTTTAGGCTCTCTCACAGGTGACTTCCCAGTGGGACACCCTACTTAGACCAATTAATATCTGGACTGGCTGTACAGGGGAGCCAAGGCAGTGCTGTCTCAACACAGGTGGGAATTATTAAAAATGCCCACAAGTTTCAGAGGGAGCAGGGGAACAGCTATCAACCCATTTAACTGAGAGAGTGGGAGTTTGTGTGGTTGTACATGGCACAAACAGACATAATGTGCTGAAAGGTAGTGTCTATGGCTGTTTTTCCCCCATGGGATGAGTTCTCTGTTCCCAAAGGAGAAACAAAAGGTTCAGGGATTTTTTTTTGGTGTGTTTCTGTGTGGTTTCCCCCACAACCCACCAACTGACATCTACATTGTGCAAAACCCAGATGCTAAGTTTGTATTCAGTTCTGTACTGGAAGCAGCTCTGATTTAACTTTCAGAACATGCCAAGATCCCTAGTGAGGTCCTGGTGCAGGATACAGAGGGATGGCTCAATCCCTGGCAGCATCCTGTCTTAGGGCTCAAGGTGAAAAAGGAGCAAGAGCTCCAGGCTGCTCTTGCAGGTTGTAATTAGGGGAAGCAGTTGGCAAGGCACGGAAATTTTCCCAGCTCACACCTTTCAGCTGTCGTCAGAACAAAGTCCTAAATCAATATTATTGGTCCCTGAAGAAATCCAGTGGAGATAAATTAACATAGCCTCCTAAATGGCAGGCTTTTCCATTGCTGTCAGTCCCCAGATAGAAACTATCCATTGCTGCTTCCCTGCAGCAGGAGCCACCCCAGAGTTTCAGGTGCTCCCACATGTCATGTCACACAAACCAGCCTTTGCTCAAAATCAAAATAATTCCCATATCTATGTGTATAAAGGAGAAATCATGCATGAATATAACCCTCTCTGCCAGAGCCTTTCTCATGTCACCACCTCTGAGGGCATCCCTCTTCAGCCATGGAGATCCCTGTGGGCAGAACTGAAGGTGAGGATGGGCAGGAGTGGATGGGCACGAAATTCCCTGGCAGCAGTGGTGGGTGTAGCTCTCTCCAGGCTCAGGCAATAGGATTTTTATCACCTCTGCTGCTGCATGTTGTCTCTCTTGTCAAATACGTGGCAATCAGCAGAGGATTTGAACAAACTGCAGACATAGAGTGGGCTGGGAAAAGTATTTCCCTCATTTAGAGCAGGAAAAGGAGGTCTCTGTTTCCTCAAGAAGTATATTTAGGGAAAGATCTGGAGAAGAAAGGGAGGAGAACAGAAGCACCTGAAGTTTGGGAAGAAAAAGACTTTAAATGTAACTTCCTTTTTGATGCTAAGGAAATGCTCTTTGCTACTTATCTGTTGCTCTCAGTTTTTAGCATGCCTGGTAGACACTCTGTTAATTTTGAACAAAGCC
This sequence comes from Aegithalos caudatus, assembly GCA_013389925.1. Lineage (NCBI taxonomy): Eukaryota > Metazoa > Chordata > Aves > Passeriformes > Aegithalidae > Aegithalos > Aegithalos caudatus. Next base: position 325,615 of record WEIU01017751.1, read on the forward strand.
CCTCTGGAAAGAGAAGCGATTCCTGTGTGCACAGAGCTTTTCAGACTCAAAGGTCTCAGGTGTTTTCATTGCCTTTTAAAACATCTCAAGGTCGTGGGGATATGATGAATAAGCAGGACTGAGGTGCATTTTATTGTTCGTGGGAGTTCACTGTGTGCACAGCAATTTTCTCCATTGGGGCTGGACTATTGTGTTGTGTAAGGGGGAATTAAAGATAGGCCACGGAATGAAAGCAGGATGCCTCTCTCCTGGATTGTCAGGATTTTATAATCACAAGCAGCCTGATTGTCTTGGTTTGGAAAGATAGGTGTGTGCCAGGGAAAGCTGGAGCTTCCCTTGGAATGGAGAATGGAAACCCTCTCTCTCCAAATTATTATAATTCTGTGATTAAGAGGCTTTCAGGCAAAGGTATGGGAATAGGAATATTAAAAAAATACAAATGCAGTAGTACAAAAAAACCCCAAGCAAACAGACAAAAAAAAATCCTAGAAACATTGACAGAGTCAGAACAGGAGCTGACCCCCTGTTGGTCAGGGTGTTGGGAACAGCCCAAACAAATCCTCCTGCAGTGCCAGCTGTGGTTCTGTTGGAGCAGAGAGGATCCTGGAGAAGGCTCCAGAGAAGAATTTGAAGGGGGAAGAAGTGGATCAGCCAACAAAAAAGTCCACCACCCTCCCCTCATCTCAAGAAGGCCTGAATTGTGGAAGAGACAGATAGCTGGAGAATGCCATGGGCCTTTGTTGGACAAAACCAGCCACAGTCGATTTTTTCCATCTCTTTGTTCTAAAAACTGATTTAATCTGTGCAGTACAAAAATACTTTATAAGGATCTTTAAAAGTGCCAAGAAGGAACACAGAGCTCAGCTGGAGGAAAAATGAAATTCTGGTACAAAGCAAGGAGCCCAGATAATAAATGGGTCCAAAGGAATCAGCCTCGAATGACTGCATAGCACTCCTTTGGTGGAAAAATGGTGACTGGTTTATTGTTAAACAGTCCATATTTCATGTGGGAAGTAATCATGCAGAGTAGTAACACTAATGTAAATAGAAATTCTCTCCAGAAATTGTTTCTGAGAATGCCAGCAGCCTTAAAATAGTTGCTTGCTCCCTCCAAATAGACACCACTGAACTTACAAATTGATGTAATTCCAGGATTGGGCCTGTAACTTTCCTCTGCAGTCACGCTGCTGAATTAACAAGTAAGAGGCAAAATAATGCAGAGAAGGCAGAGTTACTGAACACCTTCTTTGCATCTGTCTCCCCTGACAAGATCATCCCTCGGGGATTTCTGAGACTGGGGTGAAGGACTGGTGGAAAGAAGGTCAAGGAGGATTGGGTTAGAGATCACCCAGGCAAACGTGGCATCCACAAATCCATGGGTCTTGCTGGGATCCTTGGGGGGCTGTGGTGATCAGGAGAGGTGCCTGAGGGCTGGCAGGAGGCAAATGTCACCCCAGTCCTCAAAATGGGCAAGAAGGAGAAGCCAGGGAATCGCCAGCCAGTCAATCTCACCTCAGTCCCTGGAAAGGTGATGGAGCATCTCATTTTGAGTCCATCTCTGCCCACACAGAGGAGGACAAGGGGGTGATCAGCAGCAGTCAGCTTGGATTCACTGAAGTTGCATTAGGTTTGACCAAGCTGGCTGCTTTCTAAAATGAAAGGCCTGTCTGGATGGGTGAGGAGAGCAGTGGGTATTGTTCATCTGAACTTCAGGTGGGTGATGCCTGGGGAAGGCAGAGCTGGAACAGAGACTGCACAGAGCCAGAGAATAAAGCAGGGATTTATTGCAAGGCCTCCAGGATCCACCTTGGCCAGGACAGGGCCTGACCAGGGCTGCACCCAAGGTGGACCCAAAATGGTCACAAAATGGACAAATGCTCACCAGGACTCACATTTTTATCAGTTTTGGTCCCTGTGCACCTTGGGGTTTAATTGTCCCATTGCAGCTGCAGGCTGTGAGGTCCCATCCTTCTTGTTCCTCCCTGCAGCCCCTTCAGTTGTTTGTGCTTTGGGGCTGAAAGTTGTCCTTGGTGTGCAGCAGGAAAAGGATTTGTTTTGTGTCCCTGCTGTATGCAGAGCTGAGTGACCCTGACTGTGAGCTCAGAGCTGCTCCCTGGGCACCACAGAACCTGGGATGCAGGGGAGAGAAAACTTCAGGCATCATGGGCTTCTGACACTCTTACACAGACAAGCTCAGGAAGTCCTGATCTTTCATTAAGACACAGTGGTTTTAGAATAAGACATGGTTATTCACCTCCTTATCTCAAACCTACAAAGATTAAGAGCATTTATTACCAATGCTAATGAATGCTTTCCTTGTATTTCCCATGGAAGTCATGATTTCCATGATTTCCTGGCTATTTCCACGTGGCTCCTGACTGAAGGATAGCAAAGGTGAGCACCAGTGGCCATCCCTCAGCTCTGCTGAGATCAGGGGCTGGGCTGGGCTTCCAGCACAGAAGATTTCCCAAGTGTTTAATGAAAGCTGGCAATTAATACATCTAAATTGTTCTCTGCAGGGGATGTGGTGTGGCTCAGAACAAACTGACCTATAAATAAATCATACCTGCAATATTCCCCAATCCATGTGACTTTTTGGACTCAGCTGGCCAGAGCTTGGTGCTGACAACACCAAGGTCACAGGTCTGATCCCTGTGCAGGCACTCACCTCAGAGCTGGACTCGATGATCCTTGTGGGTCCCTTCCAACCTGGAATAATCTGTTACTCTCCACTTTATACCAACAGCCCTGTGATGAAGCACTGCATTCTGAATTGTTTCATTTCACACCTGGCTTCCTCTTTCTATTAGTGTTATTTTATGAATTTAAATCTCAAAGGAAGCTGAAGAGAAAGCAGCATGGCAAAGCAAACCCTGCAGCCTCGTTTGTCAACGTCACTTCAGGTGATGCTGCCTCTGCTGAGTCAGAAAGCTGCCCCTTGATTTATCACTGCCTGCCTTTTGGGGGAAACTTTTCTCAGGGAATCACAGGGTCTAAGGCCTCAAGGAACTTTGCAGATCACCTGCCCTGAGCCCCCACAATGTGTCAGGTGTTTGTGCAGGGCTGTGGTGCTGGGGGATGTCTGCAGCCAGACACCAACGTGGCACCTGAGGGGCTCAGCTCCCCTGTGCCTGCTGCCAGGCTTTGGTGCAGTGTCTGTGGGCAGCTTTCACTCCTTCTGCCCAAAGCTGGGCAAAGCAGAACTATTTCCTTTCAAGGTCATCTCTAGGATGCTGCTGAGTATCCAGGCCTGATGCTAGCTAAGATTAGTTCAAAGAGAAAAAAAAAATCTGTTTAACTTCATCCAGCCCTTTTTTTTTTTTTGGCTGTCAATAGGCTTTGGTAGAAAAGAAAGAACCAGAAAATAGAGTTGTTGAAAGATACCTCTGTTCTTAGTTATGCTGGGAACAAGAGACTAGCTTTTCTGGGAAAGCAGCAGCCTGGGTGAGTAAAATCAGGAACACTTTTCTGAGATTTAAATGTCTTCCCACCAAAGGTCATTTCTACACAGTTATTCACTTAGAGGTATCAATTAGCCAACACAGAGGTGGATTTCAGCCAGATGCTAAGAACTAACCCCTGCTCATGTGGTTTATTGACTGCAGTAGAGAGCCTGTTGATTTACAGGAGTGCAGTTAAAAGGACATCCAGGATTTAATGAAGTGCTTTATAGCAAGGAGTTTTATACCAGAGTCTCATGAGTTGAAGGTGAGGGTACAGCCTCCAGGGAACAGACAATAGGTGAATAATTGAAATAATCTCTGGAATCAGTGGTTTAGTCAGGCACTTGCTCATGCTGGGCTGCTCTGGCTCTGCTGGGACTGGGATCACTTGGTCCCAGATGGAGAATTTGACTGGAGACCAGTAAAACTTGGGACAGCCAAAAAAGTCACAGCATCTGACCCCCATCACATCTTTTCTTGTTTTGATGCAGTTTTGACAATCCAAGTAACATTAACAGACAGCTATTCCCACCTTGGCTTTCAGGGGAATGGAAGGAGATGCTGTCAGCATAAAAATTCTGGTTTTAGACAGAAAAGGGAAAGGGTGGCAGTTGTTGCTTCCTTGGGCTGGTAAACTGTTAAATTCTGAACTTGGACTGAGTATCTGAATGTGGGGCTTTATTTAAAATGGAAATCAGCAGAGAAAACCATCTGTATGAATCCCAACCAGACCTTGTCAGTCCAGCAACATTATTCATGTTTGCTCCTGTCCTGCTGCTTTACAGTCAATAAAATGGGATGTTGTACATTTTCAGTTTAAGCTACAGTTATTAATTATTATTGCTCCTAATAACTTGCCCTTTAGATGGGTGTTTTTCAAATAATCCAAATTACTGGAATGCTAAATGTCTTTCAGAAGGGGGCCAAACCACTCAGGAATATTGGGAATCATGTATAGACTTTGTAGGTGCTTTATTAGCTAGCACTTGCAATCCCTCAGAAGTCCCTGGATCCTTGGGTTTGGATGGAAAACCACTGCCCCAGATAGAGAAAATGAGGGAAGCTGCTTGTGTAACCCAGCTGGGGAGAAGCAAAGCTGTTGGAATAATATTGTCCATTAAGAACTCTGAACCTTATGCAATTTGTCAAGTGGTCACCTTCTGTTATGGTGATTTCCAAGCAAGCTTGCTTCACAGGTCAGAATTTTATGCTGAACTTTCTGATGTGGTTATTTTTGCTCATTTGCATGAGATTCAATTTTTCCTTAGCTCCCTTCTGTGGTGTTATGGATGGGCACTGTAAAGAGTGCTAATGAGGCTGTATCTGTTATCTTGTAGTACATACAGTTAATCACCAAGTTAAATTAAGATAGGCTGAATTTCAATGTTTGAAACAGTGGATGGGATTCAATCAAAAATGACACAGGGGTAGCTGCAGCAACTTCCCTTTTTTTTCATATATTCAGATTTGGAAACAGGCTGCAGGTAAACCTTTTTTTGTGGAGCCACTGGATTTTCTTAAGGAATTATGTTCTTTGATGTTTGATCTTTGCACGCTCTCAAGCCTAATCAACAAGGAGATTTAATCAGTGAAACAGATAGCAGCTAACAAGCTCTGAGAGATGCTCATGTGTTAGAAAAACAAATTACTTGTGGGTAGAATTGCCTCGTTAAGGTTTAGGGCTGGCCATGCTTCAAGGATCTCAGACCCAGGGGGAGGTTAACTAGGCTTGGGAAGAAGGATGTACCACGGATGGGGGACACAAAGAATGCAGAATTTATGGGCCCCAAGGACATTTAGCAGAGCTAAAGATAAGGCAGAAAGTAATAAAGCAACGGTGCTGAATCAGCTGTGCCTGTAGAAGGTAAATCTTGCAGGGGCAGATCACAACCAGCAACTCTCAGACCACTGACCTGAGAAAAGAGAAAGCCTGAGCATGGGGACTAATTACAGGAGACACCAGAGCCTCATTAAACAAAGATAGAACACTAATTAGCAGGAGAAGTGTGTAACTTGTAGGCTAACCCCTTTGTTTGCTGAAATGTAAAAATAGTGAAAAGTTTTGATGGCTGGTGTGCTTGATTTGTGGAATGCCACAGAGCACCCAGGCCTGCACAGCTCTGGAATAAATAATCCATGTCTCTCTCAAGTGTGTAATTACTGGCTTATTGCACACCAGGTAATGAATCTGATTTTTGTGGACAAAACAGGAAGACAGACAGACTGTGGGCATATTTTATTTTCCTTATTTTATTTCATAATGACTGATTGACCAAACTCAGGTTTGTCAGAGAAACTTTTTTTTTCTTCTTGGTCTGGATGCTAAATTTACTCCTACAGTGCTTTAGAAATATATTGTATAGAGGAAAACCAATGGAAATACCCTGGCAACACATTTATTATGAAGAAATAGGTCACTGTTATATTTTTTACCAATCTTCCTGTGGAATTAATGTCATATTTCCTGAAAACTAAATATAGCAATGTGCATTGAATGCTAATGTGTAGATTTCTGTAAGTGATACAGACAGATCTTCAGAAAGTCTCCAGGGGTTTTGTAAGGATCTTAAAGAGAAGCTGTTGTTTATGTGTAAAATATTGCAGACCAGTTAAGGAAAATGGTCAGGATTAGTCAGTGTGCCTTGTGCTTCTGTAAATGCTTTAAAGGATAAGGAGTCAGAAATGTTTAAATTGGAAGTGTCCTGCTTGATCTAGTGAGGAATATGCCACTCAAGGTAGAATTAATACCTTAATTATCCCTGCTTTTCCAAAAATTCTCTCATCAAGCCCTTGCTTTGATGCTTCCTGCTCCATGGGTTTGCAGGAATGACCAAGATATTTTCAGTTCAAACCCAGAACGAGGATGCTGAGGAAAGGCAATTCTGCCACAGCTTGAAATATAGTGGCATGAAGCCTAACACTGAAATATTGTAGGCTTTGCCTGATTTTGCACCCTGTGATGTGTGGTACAATTTGTAGGAAGGCAGAACCCAGGCATCTGCTAAATCTGCATCCTTTAGTTGACTACAAACAAGCTGGGAGATCTTTCACAAGCCTGATCACACTGTGGAGACAGTGCTGTCAACACTGTGCTTCCACGTGTGTGGCAGGTTCCTTACCTTGTGCTGACCCACAATATTCTCAAAAACTTGTTGTATATCACCCAGCCAGGCCTGACTGAAATGTCTCTTCTCTGCCTGCCCTCAGATAGGCATAAATAAAACTAAATTCAGACATGTTCCCTGCTTGAAAAGATCTAGAATTTTAATTTTTTTCCCCCACTGAAGTCCACTGATTGAATTCTTTTCATTCACTGATTTTTTTTCTTTTCATTTTGGGGAAGAGGGAGGGTGGATATACAACTGGTCCCATTATTTTGGCAGCACAGAGGAGGATGGAGAGGGGAAAGTCCTGTCCCAGAGAGCTGCAGGGCTTTGTGCCAGCAGGAATTGGGACAGCCCTTCCCTGTGACCTCTAGGATGCAGAGCAATGCTGGGGGATTTGGATTTGGGGCATGTAGAAAACTGCAAATTACCCAGAATTGATCCACCAAAACTGTGGGAAAGCCAATACCTGACATACCCCACCCTCCTTATTTTGTTGTTGTTGTTTTTTTTTTGTTGGCTTGGTTTTGTGTTTTGGGGTTTTTTTTTCCTCACATTGCTGAAATTCATCCTGGTGCCCAGATGTTTTCTGGCATAAATCCGCAGAACCACTCAGGGAAAGGGGTTCAGGAATGGCCAAGGTGCAACACAAAAGATGTGGATCAAGGCAAAAAAATAATGTGGAGCAACACAAAACATGTGGATCAAGGCAGAGGCTGTGCAGAGCAGCCCCTGCCCCTCTGGAATGAGCACAGTCTGCTGGAATAATGAGCTGGTCCTGTTAGCTCCCTCTCCAGAAGGCTCACACTGGCAAAATCAGCTGTGCAGGAAAAGGGGGACAGTGATTTTAAGTGTCCTAAGAGACTTTTAAAAGCACAAGTCGTGTCTGAGCACGGAGAGCTGCAAATGTTTTGATGTTAATTGAAGGATGTTTCAGCCTGATTTAATTTGTTGGTTGCCCTGCTGACAAATTATGTGGCTCTGTGATATGGTGGGTGCCTTTATGCACTTTATCCTAATTATTGATAAGTAAGTGTGAGCAGTAACAGTGCCTAATGGGGGGAGGGAGGAAAGCAAGCAGTTTTAATCATCAGGACTTAACTTTGGCTGTGACTGGTGGTGGGAAGATCAGGTCATTTTAGGCATCTTAGAGGATTTATCCTGTTGAAGGCCTGAGACTAAAACCCCCTCCTGTCCATAACCTTCATTACCAGCTCATCAGTTCTGTGCAAAACAACTCACAGAGCTCTCAGGAAGTCAGGTCATTCTGGGGAATTGTGACTGTGGAGCAGGGATCTCTGTATGGCCCTTATCTGATTGTGCTGGTTTGATAAGGGCTCTCTGCCATGTGCCCACCAAAGCCACTCCATCCCTCCTTTCCTCAGCTGAACAGGGCAGAGAAAACACAATGAAAGGCTCATGAGTTGAGATAAGGGCAGGGAGAGATAATTCACCAGTTACTGTCACGGGTAAAAGAGTCTCAACTCGGGGAAATTAGTTTAATTTACTGCCAGTCAAAATTGGAGTCAGATAATGAGAAGTAAAACAAATCCTAAAAATACCCAGCCCTCCCTCCTCCCCAGGCTTAACTTAATTTCTGATTCTCTGCCTCCTCCCTGCCAGCAGCACAGCAAGATGGGGAATGAGCAGTCAGTTCATCAAATGTTTCTGCCACAGCTTCCTCCTTCAGGTTGTAGAAAACAAATATGAATATTTTTGGTGGTGGCAGAGCAGGGAGAAGAAGACAGCATGGGCTGGGCACAGTTGAAATCATGGTGTGAAATTTAGGAGCAGCCAAAATCTCTTCTCTGAGGAGTGTTTGTCCCTGTCTCAGCTCCCTGCTCACTTCTGTTCAGCCTGGGAAGGGATTGGTGTTGTTCTGATCAGAATGTGGTAATAATCTGTAATTTGGTTTCCAGTTCTGGCTGCTCCTTTCTCTGGTCAGTTTTTTTGGCAGGTGGAGCAGTTGCATGTTCTGTTTTCCACAGTGGTTTAGTATGAGCAGAGTTTAAAAAACCCCAAATGTGCTAAAGTTAGGCAGTTCTATCTATATTCATACAAAACTATCCTTCTGGGCAGTCCTCCAGGATCTAGATAATTTCCTAAGGAGAATTTTGGTGCTTCACAGTATGCTGTGTGAGCCTAGCATGTAGCAGAATACAGAATATCCATTCCAGCCACTGGACACTATGGTGAGAAGGAATACTAAGAATTTTTCTTTTTTAAATACATCCTTGATTAATAAAAAACATAACACATTGCAAGATCAAGTGCTGGAAGTGATCAAATCTTGTCCTTTGCTGAATTACAAAATTAAGCCAGTGCTCTAAAAACCTCCCAGTTTTTTGGATGGGATGGAAAATGTTTTGCAAAGTGGAAGGGTTATGGAAGTGGAAATAGTGGGGTTTCTGATCTAGTTCTGTAACAGGGGTAAATAATGAGGGAGAAGCAGAAATGGATGATGCTGAGTTTGTGCATAAGAGTTGGCGAGGCTTGGCCTCTTTCTCAAATGTGCTGCAATGGCATGAAATGGTTGAAGATTAAAAATGAGGTTTTCAGCCAGGGACCAAGTGCCTTGTCACATTGTGACAGTTAAAATGGGTAAATAAACTTCTTATGAAATATGAAAGTGCAATTTAATATAAAAAAACAGGAACACTCTTAAAGATGGCCTGAAGCTTCTGATGGAGCAATGGCTAGGGTTGTTTTTTTTTTTAATTCTATTATTAGTCAATACAGCAGAATGTACATGTAGGTTTCTGAAGCTTCTGAACGTTGTGAGTTCAATCCTCACATGGGACACCATTAAATGTTGATTTTTTAATCTTCTTTTCTGTCAGAGTCAGGATTAAATGCTCAAGACATTGTTTTGTGTTCAGACTCAGATATTAATTATTTCTTATCTGTGTTACAGTCTCACAAAATGTGAGTTCCGGCTAACAAAGTGGAAAATGGCTCTGTTTCTATCTCTCTATGAGGTCTTTTAAGCACAAATGAACCAGTTATGAAATGACACCTAAATTATTTTTACTTTTAACACAGTAACCAAACACTCGTGGCCCACAATGTGGATTTTTCTACCCAATTACAAAATACCACCCAGACCCATGGAGAAGAAGGTGAAAAAGAAGGACTCAGCCTCTGCCCTAAAACCTCCACCTTGCTTTATATCTATTACTGTATTCCAAACCCTAAAACTCTCAGTTTTGCACCCTGTGCTATCACACACTTCTATCCAAACTCCACCCCCACAATCCCAGTGCTGTCACTCAATTTTGGGAGCCTTTTCCAGGGCCTCAGGTCAATGCAGAGTTTGCTTGGGGGTCAGTGCCTGCCAGCACAGAAATCCTGCAATTCCCAGTGCCCAGGCTTCCAACATCCATCTTTGGGTTTGATTTTTTTTTTTTTAAACCATATTTTAGATCTGGAAGCTAGGTATGATACAACAGTTCTTGTTTTCATGTAGTGCCTGCACAGCTGTGACTTCCAGCTTGGCAGGGTGATGATGATGATGATGATGATGATGATGATGATGATGATGATGGTGATGATGATGGTGAGGTGTTGGTGAGTGACTCCTTCCCTGCTCTCCCAGCCTGAACAAATGCACTGAGCATGCAGGAGCTCCACTGCAGCAGCACTGCTGATTCAGGCACCCGGGGTACCCCTGCCAGCACATTGCTAGAGGCAAGCCTGGTGCTCTCCTCTGCAGTGCTGCAGGGGGACTTCCAGCCTTAATGAGATAACTTTAATTAGCAGAGCTGCCCTTCTGCAGCTTCTTATTGGAGTAAGGCTTGCATGATCATTCCCTCTATCTGATTTTTCTTCCACTCCCAGTAATCCCTGACCCTGGCTGACAAACCTGATTGATCTACTGAATGAGCAGAGCTCCCAGAGTTACTGAATTTCCTGCAAATACTGGGAAAGTTGTTGGTCAAAGGAACAGCCCTGGTTGACTCAGAAGTTTGGTGCCTCAGCTTGAAGTTGACCCAAATAAGCACCAAGGCAAGCTGAGAGGAGAGATTAGCAGCAAATGGCTTGTGAAACGTGGAATTTGTGAGTATTGCAGAGAGGAAAAAGTTCAAGAATGCAAATAAGCTGGGAGAAATTCCAGTAGTTGGCAAACTGGCTTGTTAAGGATCAGGGAGGGGAATTTCCTATAAAAATTTGCACCTTTCCTGGGGAAGGGGAAGGGGAAGGGGAAGGAAAGGAAAGGAAAGGAAAGGAAAGGAAAGGAAAGGAAAGGAAAGGAAAGGAAAGGAAAGGAAAGGAAAGGAAAGGAATGTCTGTGAGAATCTGCCAGGCACTGTTTATCAGCAGTGAGGCAGAGCTTGGATCCACATCGTTTAGGGTCACTACAAGTTCCAGAGAAGACACACCCACCCCTGTTCTGGAGGTTCTTTCCTAGCAGGAGAGATCCTTTCTGGAATACACTGAGGGGCTTCTGGAGAGGTGTCTGGGTGACCACAGAATGAAAATCCACACAGCACGTGGGAGGCTTGTGGCTGGAAATGCAAAGTCATGCATGAGCTGCACAGCCCCTGGTCACTTCTGCTGCTTTGTTGTCGTGGGATGCATCAGGTCCTTGCCAGCCTTTGGCCACAGAAGGGGAGAAGGATGACTCATGCCTAAAGCATGGTTTGGAATTAAAAATTGAACTCACAGATGGACCTTTGGATGTTTTTTATTTTAAACAAATCTGTTTCAGAACTATCTTTGAAGGCAGGCTTGTTGAGAGGTACCCCAAGCTACTCTGTGACTATTAATATTGATGGTGAGAATCTGTCAATGCTCCAGGTTAGGAGACCAGGGAGAGAAAAGATGGATCTCTCCTGCTTTAACAAGACCTGTGTCTAAAACCTCCTGGACAGCTTCTGGGAATTGCAATCTTAGCCTCTCATCTCAGATTATATAGAGGACATCAACATTTGGGTTCTGGTTTGGTGATGTCTTGGGTGTTTCATGAAGAAATATCAAGAGCTGAGTAAGTCAGCTCTTTTTCTGACCAAACTGTTGAAATTTGGTTATTTTACTGGATATGTGTTATAGGGAGAAAATGAAGAGAAATTACAGAACTTCAAATTAGTAGACAAGGCTAACATCAAAGCAATGCAAATTCAGGCTGGGTGCTGAACACACATCTTCTGTACTGAGTAACTGTGGTAGGAAAGCATCCTCCCTGCTCCTTCAGCTCTTGGTGACTTTAAATTATTACAACTGTGTAGCTTCCTCCTGGCAATATTTATTTCAGCATTTCAGCACAGGCAGAGTTGGGGGATGACCTGTGGTTTGTTGTAGAAAAGGGCAAACTTGATGATCTCCTGTGCTGAAATGAAATCCTATGCATAAATGAGAGGTTTTCTTCAAGTTTTGTTTGCAAGTAAAAAAGCTTTAGTATTAATTAGCATTAGCCTCTTCCCTTTAAGTACTTCCTTCTAATATTTTCATGAAAGATTCATCTCTGCTTTTATGAACAATATTAAAATAGACCTGTTAGCATCCACCATGAATAACCATCTCTTAAAATTGAATCTAGAGAGGAGTAAAATCTTCCATCCACTTCTTTGGGAAACAGAAGGGACAAACAAGGAGCAGCAGCCGCACTGACCACTGGAAATACTCAACTGCAAGTTTCACCCTTCAGCTGCTGCTCTGCTTTCTGCCCAGGGGGTTGTTATGGTGTCAGTGTGCATTTTGCAGTGCTGCTGTGAACCCTGGGGACACAAAACCTTGCAGCAGCTAACAAGGAATGCAAACCACAAGAGTTCATCCTCCTGCAGTGAAACCCACAGGTAGTGAGACTCACTAGAGCTGCAACTATGATGGGCATATTGCTGAGCAATATACATTATATGGGACATTCTGGAACACTAATATACATTATATGGGACATTCTGGAACACTAATATACATTATATGGGACAGACATTCTGGAACACTAATATACATTATATGGGACATTCTGGAACACTGAGCAATATACATTATATGGGACATTCTAGAACACTGAGTAATATACATCATATGGGACATTCTAGAACTTACTGGAAAGCTGTCAAAAATATTTGGGTTGTCTCTGGTGATTTGGAGCAGTGTGAGTCCTGAGAGCTGGCAGGGATGAGTGTCACTGCTTGTTTGGGGTCTGTTACACACATAACCCCCTTTGAACTGCAAACCCCAAAGCACTGCTGATTATTCACACTCCCAGCACGGGGTGCTTTTGCTCTGGGGGATTAAATGAAATGCCATTTGGAGAAATTGAGGGGAGAGGAGTGTTAAATGTCTCTCTAAGACATCCATCACTCGGGGGCCTATTGCTGCCAGAGTGTGTGGGTGTGGTATATGACTGCTGACTGGGGTTTCTAAGTGCATTTATCCCCAGGTAATCATCACTTTCTGCTTGCTCTTAAGGCTGTTTTTGCATAGACTGATTTTTAAATACAACAGCTCTGAATCACTGTGGTTTTCTAGCAGAGCCCTGGAACCTAATTTGGAAGTTGTAATTGTTGCCTTCCTTCCCTTTCTTCCTTAGGGTGGGCTGGGGAAGGAGGCAGGACAATTTTATGTGTGTGTGTGTGAACTTCTCACTCTGGATGATTTCCCAGTGACCCTCCTTCATCTCAAAGCCATTTCTTTGGATAACTAAATTTACACTGGTGCATCAAAGCAATGAACTCGGGCTGGCTCCTTCATCCAGTCTGCACCTTTGACAGGGAGAATTGCATGCAGTGCTTAGGAGTGAGGTGTTGTTCTCAAAATAGGGCTAAGATTGTGCTGCCAGGGCTGCAGGACACTTCTGGATTTCACACAGTGGCAGTGCAGCAATAAGGGTTTTATCCTTATTGTGCACAGAGGGTAGCAGTAGTAATCCATTGCTTACCAATTCTCTTGGGTTATCCTGCTCCCTAGCTCATCTATTGGAGGTGGAAAGCTTGGAAAGGAAGCTAAGATCTCCCTAAAAGTTCATGTAGCCATTGGTAGCCTGCATGACGCCTCCTGCCATGCAGAAAAAAGAAAAGAATGATGTTCTGTAAAGCATCTCTTGTGAAGGAGAGAGAGACCCCAAAGCTTCTGGCAATCTGCTGCTGCAGGGAAGTGTCTGAGCACAGCCCATGGACTGCTCTCTCCTCAGCTGCTGTCTCCCATTTCCCTCAGTTCTTTGCTTTTCTTGGAGATCAACTTCCAAGATGCCCTTAAAACTCTTGGTTTCCTTGCTGCCCTGCTGCTTGTCAGTCTGCTGTCATTGCTCCTTTGGTTTCCAGTATGGAGGATATTTCTGTTTCTTCTTTTCTTTCTTTTCTGCTTCTCTTTTACTCTTCCTTTTGTACTTCTGTCTGGGTCTGCCTGAGTTCCATCTAGACCTGTCCTGCACACCTCTCTATCTCTCTCTCTCTCTCTCTCAACTTGTCCTTTATACTTCTGAAAAAAAAATTGACTTTATTTTGTGGCTCTTTTGCTTTCCCCCTGCTGAAGAGGAAATCCCAGTTTGCAGGAGTTCTGTGTGTTTTGCTCCATGCCAGGTGCTAATGGAGCATTCAGTGAGTGTTGAGGGACTTGAGGTGCAGCAATTTCTCTGAGGCTGCTTGGGCTCTCTGAACCATGCACAATGTATGAATCAAAGCACTGCCTGCAGGCTGCTTTAACCCCCCAAATTACAGAGATGTGAGCCCAAGGGAGAGAGCAGTAGGGTGTATTTACCACCCAAACACACCAATTAGCACCAATAAATACATTTCAGAGATCTGGGCTGTATGGGAGCTGACAGCCCATCAGCTGATGGTGGCTGAAGACCCAAATCTATATCCTACCTATCTATAGGATAGATATCAGCTTTAGCACAGCTTCTTAGTTTCCCCAGATAGAGAGACACATTCAGGACACCCCTACAATCTCACAGGCCCTGGATTTAAATTCCCTGAATTTGGAACTGCTCCTCTGGCCCGATCAGTGCTCAGCATGTTGGAGCTCTCTGTTCCCTGGTTAAATTTGGCTCCTAAGTCTTTGCCACTCAGTTCTTGGTGGAGATGAGATCTTTCACACTTCCTCAGCTGGATGCAACCCTCCTCTCCTCCTCATTTAGCATTGCAAATAACCCATTTTACCATGGGCTACAGAATGCAAAAGCTTTCAGAGAAACCTCAGCAAACAAATTAGTGGCAATTGTAAATTAGGGTAATCACACAGTTCATGGCTGCAGAGCCCAGCTGAGTTCTTGGACCAGTCTGTGTGAAAATATTAAGCTACCTAAAATCCTGGGCAGCTGCAGAAGGATGTGAACACCCACTTTTATCACCCTGTTGATGTGTCAGTTCTGGTATTAACTAGGACAGTGTGATGCAGTATTTTGCCATCTCCTGCTGCTGTTGTTCATCTTTACTATGAGAGCTCAGTGTTCTCTTTTGAAAAATGCTGCAACTCACCACCTTGATGATCTTTATTCTGCTGCCTGGTACTACAGCACTCTCAAGAGAAATTGCATTTAGGGGAGAGTTGAAACTAGTGCATCTACAGGAGACCACATTACTGGAGTTTTATTTTAGCTATTGATTTTTCTTTTAGCCCAGAAATGAATATGTAAAAAAAACCACAAAAACAAAAAACAAAAACCCAACAAAACAACAACAGAACACCAAACCAAACCAAAAACAAAAATGTGAGAGTTTTGCAGGGAGAACTTCTAGCTCTGATTCTTTGCTCAGAGGAAAGAAGAAATATTTTCCTTTCAGTCCCATACTGTGTTTGTCTTTGGTACCAAAAGGAAGAATAGCTTTAAGAAGGGTGAACATATTGCTGTTGGTCTTTTTGATTGGTTGTTTTGTTTTTAATTGCTGTTGTTCCTTCATTGAAAGGACAACATGCACAGTGAAATGCATATTTGACAATGTATACTTGTCCTTCTAAAATAAGGTCATCTGTCCAGTGGGTGACAAGAATCAAAAGTAAAACTTGTGGGTGGGGATAAGAACAGTTTAATAATTTAAAACTAGTTGAAATATCATAATAGATGATGATGATGGTTGAGAACAAATGTGATGCTCAGTAGAATTGCTCCCCATGTGCTGACAGAGGACAGACCCCATCCTGGAACCCAAACTGGTCCCTTCTGGGTGACTCCCCCAGTTTATATCCTGCTCGTGGTGCTCTCAGATATGGAATATCCCTCTGGCCAATTTGGCACCTTTCCTGCTTATGCTTCCTCCCAGCTTTTCTTTTGTGCACCTCCTCACTGGCAGAGCATGAGATACCCCCCCCCAAAAAAAAACCCCAGTTCTTGACTTAGGCTAAACATGATATAGCAAAACCAAAACATCAGTATGTTATCCACTTTATTCTCACACTGAATCCAAAACCAGCTATTGAGATTAAATTAATTCTATCCCAACCAAAACCAGGACACCATTGTAGGCCCTTTCTACTGAAATATCCTATTCTATTCTTTCCTGTTCTGTTCTAGCCTGGTCTCCTGTTTTTGTCTTGCCTTCTTTTCTCCCCTTTTATTGAGCAGAGCTTTTGGTCCTATTTCTGCTGGAGGAAGTGGTTATTGAAAGCTCACAGGGCCCAAATGTGAAGTTCACTGCTGTTAATGTCATTTACCACAGCAGTGAAAGGCCAGTGAACCTGGAGTACCTGAGTGGGTGAAATATATTTGGTCTCTTTGTACCTCAGAAAAAGACAAAGGCTTTGATCCCCTCCTTGACACCACAAAAAAGCATGCCTGGGCAAACTGAGGCACGTGGCAAACCTTAAAATATTACAAAGTATTCTCAGTCTTCCTCCTGCAAGCTCCAGAGAGGTCCTTTGAGAGGATATGGCCTTAATTCCTGCTGTGTTTATGTCACTGTTTAACCCCTGGTTAAACTCAGTACCATCCAGACACTCACAGAACTCCCCACCAGGTAGGGAGGAGAATTGGAAAGAAAATTGGAAAGAGAATTGGAAGGAAAAGGGAAATTTGTGGGCTGAGATAAGAACAGTTCAATATCTGAAACAAGATAAAAGACACTGCTGGTAGTAATAACAATAATAATCATCATCATGAAAAGGAGGGGGAGAAAAAGGAACAAACCCCTGGAGAAGCAAGTGATGCACAACACAATTGCTGAGCTCTCCCCTGGATCAGCAGCCTTGTAGGGAAAGAGATGGGGCCATTTTTCACTTTGTTAGCCAGAACCCATGGTTTGTGAGACTGTGACATTGATAAGAATTAATGAAGATCTGAGTCCAAACACCAAACACCATCTCGAGCATTGAATCCCAACTGTGACAGAGCAGATGACACAAAAGCAACACCCCATGAGGTTTTTCATCCCCATCTGGGAAAGCTTTGCCCTGCAGCATGCAAACCCTTTGTGTTGGGAAGCCCACAAGGAAGGCATGTCTGTGTGATGCATCCCAGGGGCCAGGAGCAGTGAGGAACCAGGGAATTCCTGCTGGAGGAGACAACTCCCTCACCTGTCACACCTGGTCCTGCAGAGACTCCCAGCCAAAGCATGGCAGGCAGAAACACACAGCTGGGAGTGGTACCCAGGGTGGGCAAAAGTGCTGACCTCAAACCTGCAAAGGGTGCTCCAAAACTCCCAAATCCCACCCAACACAGGCATGTTTGGTGGGGAAAACTGAACCCATTTCTGCCTTTGAAATTGGATGCTCAATTGACATCTCAAGTTGAAGATTCTTTCAGTGTAGCTATGGTGAAGTTTTTATTTTTTTTCTTTTTGGTTTACCAGTCTCTTCCTTTGCATGTGGGAACTGCCAAAAGCAATCTAGGAAAAAGGAGCAATTTTTAATTAAGCCACATGTCTCTGCAGACCTTCTTGTTCCACGTCCAAGCTCTGCCTTCAATATGTTCTATCTCCATTATCTGCTGTGTCTCTGCCCCTGCTGATCTGCTGCCCATGGGATAGCAGGGATGGGTACTGATGGGATGGAATTTTGGAAAGCTTCTCCAAACACTTCTGTGCCTCCATCCTCGTGGGTGAGCTGCTTTGTTTATTTAACAATAAAAATTCACCATAAATGACCCAAATTTTGGTAGTGTGCCAGTGCTTGACTAGCCTGATATGCTCATGGGTGGATTTACCCAAGCTCCAGCTACCCAGAAAAATGTCAAGTCACTTTAGGGATGTGCTTGATAAAGGCAACTAAATCAGAGCAGCTATTATTATCATCATTAACAGGAGCAGACTGGTGCTCAGCTTTCATTCAGCATCTGTGCACATCAGCTGTGCCTTTTGTTCACCAAAGCACAACATGAGATACTTTGTGGAGTAGAAAATTCCCTTTAATACATTCCACAATGTGTTTGAAGTCCAACTCAGAAGCATTTTCCTCAGCCCTGACTAAATCTGTCTTGGTTTCTCAGGAGAGAAACCTTGCAGGAAGGAGAGCACTTCCATGCACTGATGAAAACATTGCTCTATTTTGTCTTCCAGCAGGCATTCCATTGTGCTTTATTTATATTTTTTAATGCAAAGCCATTTTTTGATGCATCAAGATTGGAAGTTAAATTAATATACAGTATATAAATGCATTATAGAAAAAGAAGAACTCTGGCAGCTGCTTTACAGAAGTGATTAAAATTTAAAAGGCAGTTTTCCAGTAGGAGAAAACAAAATAAACTAATTATTTACCATGGCTACACCACTAATGGAGTGTGGAAATTATTTTATTAACGTTTTTGGTATTTCAGAGGGTGGGTTTGGGGTTTTTTTTGTGACAGCTACAAAAAATCTGCTTCTTTACAGAAAAGATGATTACTCTGGATGTTAACAGCACTTTCTGTGGTAGACCTAGTTGCTCTGGCAACTGCTTTCCATCCAGAAGATAATATTCAAGAAATAATTCTCTCCCTCCACTTGTGGGCCTACATCCTTCTAAGTCGACTCTGTTACTCCTCTAGATGCTCCAGATATTTTTATTTTTTTTTTGAAAGACACTGTACAGTGGTGTTGGTCCATCAGACAAGCTTTGCAAGAAGGGCACAGCAAAAGTTTTATTTCACTTCTAAAAAATGCATCTGAATTCTGCAAAGTCTGGCAGGCACCAAGACCATGAGCAGCAGGAAAGAGAAAAATCCTTCCCAAAGTCCTGGTGAAGAAGGAGCAGGGTTGAGGCACAAAACTGCTCCCAAGGCACCTGGATCTCTGACCTGGCCCTGCTCA
>WEIU01017751.1:344347-357154 GCA_013389925.1 Aegithalos caudatus
CAGATTTATGTTCTCACTCATTTTCCCATCAAGATTTCCCTGTGCAACTCCTGTGAGGCTGCTGACTCCAAATCCCACTCTCTAAACTTCTGCTGAAATCGTTGATTGCTGTATTTCAGAGATGTATTGAGACTTCTTGATCTCTGTTTTTAATATATGTTATAAATATAGTACTTATATATTAATATGATATATTATAATGTATATCATTATATATTATATTATAAAATATTATAACATAATAAATTATATATAATGTAATATTATGTAATATTATATATTATATTATAAAATATTGTAATATATATACCCATATATACTCATAATATTATAATATATATTCCCCAGTACAAGCTCAGTTCACTTAAACTTATCTTCTTAAATGCTTGTCCAGGGTTGGGTCACAGATTCTCCAGCCCCTCCAAGGCTAATTTTCACCTCCAAAACTAGGAGGTGGCAGAGTTATTTTGGACTGGGGCTGAATTTTTGGGTCCTGCCAAGTGCCAGCAGCTGAGGAGCAAGTCCTGACTGGGAGGAAATGCAGCGTGACCCATTTTCCTTCACCCCTCACCCTGCCCATACCAGAAGAGCCACTTGAAACTCTGAGAAATTAAAATATGCTAAACACCCTTTTGTCAGATAGAAATCTCTCTCCCAAGCAGAGCTTACCTAGAGAGCGAGCTGCTCCAGGCAAATTTAACATTATAGAAATAATAAACCAAGCTTAAACCTGTTTCTATTCATCTGGCAAGTGCTTTCACACTAATAATGGAAAGGGCAGCAGTATTATGTAGTAATGGTCTCCTTTCCATTGTTCTGTGCAACTGCACTTCATTAAAAGTGCAGTTCAACCTTTCTCCTGTCCCTAAATAGTAAACTATAGCAGGGACTATATAAAAGCACTTCAATATTTTATAACAGATAGGGCTGCCTGCTATCTATAATTACAGCCAATACTTGGACTGAAGTGAAATGACTTCATTTTCTTAATGTTTCATACATGGAAAAACAATCAGGCTTTTTCCTGTGTTTCTAATTGCATTCACTGCCTCCAGATTGAGTGTTCTTTTCCAAATTATTACCAGGCCCTGGAAAAAAAGTAGCACTGAGGTAAAAGCTTCTCACAAACTAAATGCTGGTCCTCGTTTCGGCAAGCCTTGATCTCAAGTCTTGATTTAGTCTGGGGACCCCTGGTTCCAAATTCATAAACATTAAACCTTGAATGAACCCTGCCTGGAAATGAATGAACCTGGGAGCTCCCTGTGGCCTGATGCCAGCTCTGTGTGTTGTGCTGCTGGAGCTTTGGAACTGGAAGGACAAATTAAGAGAATTTTTTAGTCGATGCTGCTTGGATGAGAGAGTTGAAACAAAGGCACTGCGAACTCTAGCTGCCACACTTTCTTTAGTTCTGTCCCCAAAAGCCCTACCACAAATCTAGAAAAAACATCATCCTCAAGCCCTTGCCAAGCAAGCCTAGTGCTTTGTTTGCCCAGAGATTCACAACCTACTAAAAGCAGCACTGGTTTTGTCACCAGCTGGGTGCTTTTGGCTGTGTGCTGCAGAGAAATGACATCTGCAGGTGGCTGTGCTCTGCTGGGGTCCCTCTCATCCCTCTCTGAAGGCAGGCAGGCACATGGCTCCGTGCTCTAAGGGTGCTTCCAGCTGATGCAGCTGCACTTTGGGCTGTGGAATCCCAGGTAGTGGGGTATGGATACAGGTGGGTTTGTTTTATTTTCTGTTGTTAGAGCTGGGATGAAATGCTCAGACGGTGTTTTGTGTTTGGACTCAGATGTTTATTAATTCTTATCTATTTTACAGTCTCACAAGTTGTGAGTTCTGGTTAACAAAGTGAAAACTGGCTTTGTCTTTATCTCTTTACAAGGTCTTTTAAGGATAAACTGTCCAATTATGAAAGGACACAATAATAATAGCTGTTGGAGCCCTGGGCACTGGGAATGCCAGGATTTCTGTGCTGGCAGGCACTGACCCCCAAGCAAACTCTGCATTGACCTCAGGCCCTGGAAAAGGCTCCCAAAATTGAGTGACAGCCCTGGGATTGTGGGGCTGGAGTTTGGATAGAAGTGTGTGACAGCACAGGGTGCAAAACTGAGAGTTTAAGGGTTTAGAATACAGTGATAGATATAAAGCAAGGTGGAGGTTTTAGGGCAGAGGCTGAGTCCTTCTTTTTCACCTTCTTCTCCATGGGTCTGGGTGGTATTTTGTAATTGGGTAGAAAAATCCACATTGCAGGCCATGGGTGTTTGGTTATTGGGTTAAAAGTAGAAATAATTTAGGTGTACTTTCATAATTGGACAATTAGTGCTTAAAATACCATGTAGAGAGAGAGAGACAGAGCCATTTTCCACTTTGTTAGCCAGAACTCACAACTTGTAAGACTGTAATATAGATAAAAGTAATAAACATCTGAGTCCTAACAAGAACATAATCTCTCCAGTGTTTAATCCCAGCTCTAACAGAAAAAAATAAGATAATAACCCCAGGATTGATGCCCTGGCAGTGTGGGCTGTCAGGACTGGGGTGCCAACCACAGCAGCCAGGGCAGGGAGCGACACCAGTGCAGAGGCTGCCTCAAAGTCACTGTGATTTGCAGAATTTCAGGTTTCATCCTCAAAGTCTTCCCACTTCCCACCTCCTCATTACAGTTACTGAGTCAAAGAATCAGTTATCTGAAAAACTCAGCGTTTCCTTTGTGGTTTGGTGTGTGGTTGCATCCAGGTTCCTTTTTTTCATTGCTTGCTTCTCATAAAATGTCAAGGAAAAGTAAATTTTATGCCCATACGAGTAAGTTTCTAGGAGCCCCTTTCAGAGAAAAAAACCACACATCTATGAGTAAAATCATCCCTTCTTCAAAATCATTACAAAATTTTGAGAAGTGGATCCAAACATTATTTTGAAATAGAGGAAAACCAGAATTTTCTTTTAGTTACTTGAGGAAAAAAAAACCCACTTTGAGCAAGTGTTCCTTTAGCATTTTTTTTCCTTGTTCTTGGAAGTGTTTTTATACAAATGAGAAAATTAATTAGGATGCAGAATGTTGGATCTTGTTGCTGTGAACATATTTGTTGAAAGGTTAGGAGGGCTGAATATTGCAGTAATTGATGTGTGCTTGTATTTCAGTTTCTAGTGGATGCCATCTGCTCCTGTTAAGTTGCTCTGTTGTTTCATATCTTCTGTTGGGCTGGTTTATTTTTCTTTCTTGTGATTTTGTGATTACTGTTGTTGGGAGGGGGAGGGAGTGGGAGAGAAGGAAGTGTGGACAAGCTGGAGGGAGGATGAAATATCTGTGAAAGCACAAGCACAGGACCACTTTTGATGAATTCAGTTGGGATACATGTGACTGGGAGCATGGATGCTCCTCACCAGATTTTGGAACAGAGTTGGCCATTGTTAAGGATGGCAGAGAGGATCTGCTGAGCTGTTAGTGAAAAATGTTTGGGTTTTTTTTTTTTTCCTGGCTGCAAATAGGTGTGTTAATTTAATTTTTTCCTGAAAGGTCGTGTCTGGACAATGCCATTGCTCTGCTGAGGGTGCTGCCTGCTCCCTCATCACTCTGTGTTGCTGGGTTTTCCTTTTCTCCCATATCCTGGTGTAAAAAGAGTAATAACCAACTGCTCAGAACCCAGATCATATATATATATATATATGATATATGGAGTGATAAAATATTGTTTATTATATATGTTATTTTTATACAGTTTTTATAAATTTTGAGGGTAAATTTTAATTGGTTAATAGGGTTTTTTGATGATTTTTATTGGTTAGCAAAAGATATTTTATTTATTGATTAAATTGATTGATTTTATGTTTTTATTGATTTTGTATTTTTATTGATGTTTATATTTTTATTTAATTTTATGGGATTTTTTGTTATTATAAGTGGGGGTTTTTTTCTATTTTTAGAATAGATAGTGGTGTTAAAGGAATTTTTTATTTTTAAAATAATTTCATATGGGAACTTACAGATTACATGTTAGTTGCACTTAGAAGAAATGACAACCTAGCTTTTTACCCTATTCCTACAAGGGGAGATATTTTCTTTGCAGATGAGAAGGAAAAAGGTTTTCAATCAAGAGATTGAGAAGTCACAGGAGGCTTGTGTACATAACAGAGCAAAACCCTACATTTTAGAGGGCTGTATATTGCTTTGGAAATTATTTGGTAGAGTTTCAAATCTCCTTTTTTATGACACTTCTTGGGTATTAGAGCCCTTTTACTGCCCACACGTTTGTATATTAAGAAGGTTTTTTTGACTAGAAATGGGCAAAGCTTTGATAGAAAACTAAGGTGGAAAAAAAATTATAAATTCTACTCTTAGCAGAGCTGGTTGGGAATGTTTCAGCCTTCCTTGAGGGGTGGAAACTGCCATCAGTTTTAAAAGCCAGTATTTCCCACATGATATTAAAAAAAAAATAAAAAAAGGTAGAAAATAAGAATAAAGCAAAATAACATTATTTTCTCCTGACTCACTCAACAAACAGGATCTACCATGATGATTTTTCTCTGCTTAGAAGGATGTGATACACCCTGGACAACCTCCTGGACTAAAAACTGATTTTTAAACCAGTGTAGCAATCCCAATAATAAAGGTCCTTTTTTTCTTTGGTTTGGTTAAGTTTGGTTTGGGATTTTTTTTGTGGGTTTTTTTTGTTGTTTGGTTTTTTTTTCCCTAACACAGAGGAGCTGGAGGAAATGACTGAAGAGAGAAACAACACTTTCCTCCCATCATTGATGCTGAATCATTCCTCTGCTGGATGAGGAGGCAGAAACTCAATTATGGCAGAAGACAGACTGTGATGAGCTTCATCTGGCAGCAAAACCCTCACAAAACTTGGAAAGCCAAGGTCCAAGCACAGATTGGGCTGGGAAATGGATTTTCAATCAGAAATCCCCATCCCAGGTGTTCCCTGTGTCTCGTTTGGAAGATTCATGTGGTCATTTTGCCCGTGTTCTGCTTGGGGTGAAACAAAACAAATCTTCCCCTTCTGCTCCAACCCTTGGCTGCTTGGTTGGCTCCAAAGTGTTCTGCCAAATGTGCTGGGTGCCCAGACAGCAAAAATCTGGGGTAGGAGAGAGCCCAGTGGTGGGAAATACTGAAGGTAATGAGGCTTTTAGAAATCTGTGAAAGTAGAAAACAGAAAATACAGGAGGATTTAGGATCAGCTGCCACTGCAATGTTTGAAAATAGGAAGAGTTACAATAGGACAGCAAGCAAGGACTTAAAACAATAATCTGAGCCTTAGGTTTGGTTAGGGTGGATCTTATGGCTGCAGAAAAAAAACATGTTTAGCAAGATAGTAGAAGGTTTTAAGCCTAATAATGGAATATTGAGTATTGTTAATAGAAAGCATCCAAGCAAGCATTGTTTGAAGCAGGTGTAGGTGTGACTGGCTAGAAAAATTGTCTGTAAGCTTTAGCAACATGTTATTGGCTAGAAAACTTCTAACATGCCCTGTACCAAAGAGATCTTTGGCTGCTGCTGGCAAATGTGAGTTGTTGCCATCCCTCAATTGTGTAAAACCCTGCTGTGAGGCTGATGCTGAAATGCCTGGCACTAATCCTGTCCTGTTTGTGCCCAAAGCCCCAACACATCAGTGACCTGAGCACTTCTGTCCTCAGTGTTGTCCCTGTGTCAGCTGCAAAGGCTTTGGAACCATCCCTACAACAGCTAAGGGAAAGGCTCTTGTAACCTCTTCTTGTGATTGTTAAATAAATTAACTTCCCAGGAGTGTTCTGGGCAGGAAGCTTTGCCACAGTCTCTTAGCCCTGCCTGCTAAATGAGAGAATGGTCTCCCTGTTTCAGCTTTCTGAAATATTTCTTCTGGTCCTTGGGGAAAAAAAATAAAAGATCAAAAATCAAAGATTTTGATCAACCTGCAGGATTTTAGGATGTACTTTGTATGAGAGTTTTATTGGGTTTCAACTATGATTTCTCTGCTCAGCTTTTGCCAAGTGCTCAAGCTCTTTGTTTAGTTGCTTTGACAAAAAACAAAAACAAAAAAAAATCCCCAGTGTGTGTGTAATTGCTTCCCTGGATCAATACTCTGATGGCTTTAATCTTCCTTCCAGTGATAATTTTCTGTACTCCTGACCCTCAGGGTGCCTGAAGCACAGGGGTGATGACTGCTTTACCTTGTCCAAAATGCTTTTCTGGTGGAGGTGTCCCTGTGACAAGGTGGTCAGCTGGGAATAAATTCACAGCTGTCCTCATGGCAGAGGGCTGGGGCACACAGGAATGATGGATCAGAGCTCTTGGACACCCACAAAACAACAAGTTTCAATTTATTTGGAGTACAAATGCAGACCCAAAAGAGCTGTATTGGAGTTCTGTCAGCTTTAGGACATTCACTTCTTTCTCAGATGTTTATCACCCTCTCAACAAGGAGGCAGAGATTGCACTGGATTAAAGGATGGCCCTGGTTTTAAAATAAATACCTGAATCACACGAATTTTTTACTTTATCTAGGTGACTTAGGAATAGAAGTGGGGAACATGAACATCTCTGAGTGTGAGTAGATGGGAGGTGTGGTGCCAAAAAAAATCCTTGGAGTGGCTGAAGATGGTGTATGATGTCTGGAAAACAGCTCACTCCACACAGGAGACCTCAGGAGTGGGAGGAAATGGCAAATCCTGTCATGGAAAGCATCTCCTCACTCCCAGAACAGCCTGGTTTGGTAATTACAGGTAAAATTACCTGTTTTGGTAACACCACAGCCTAATTAAACCCACTGGAGTAACACAACCACCACCAGACCATGAGTCCCAGCCACTGACCAGAGAGAAGATCTGTGTCCTGCAGACAGACTTTGCTCCCTGTAGGGCTGGCACAGCCTAAGGACCCTGGCAGACAGAGCTGCTCCCAGGATTTAAATGTGCCTGGATGCAGGAGCTCCTTTGGCTCAGCATCTGTCAAAACTCCCCTGGAATCTTCCCCCTGTGCAAAGCATCTCCTGCTGCCTCCCCACTCTGTCTGCCCTGGAATTTGGAGGGCTTGCACCTTTACTCTGAGGGGTTTTCTAGCTCTTAAAGTCTCTATTGTCTGCACAAAATAAAAACTGTGGGCTTTGTTTCCTTAAAAAAAAAGAAAAAAAAATGAACTATTCATCTAGAGATCTTCACCACTTAATTTGTTTTTTTTTTGTCTTGTAACTATTGGAAACACTGACATGGTCATACTGCAATCAGCTGATTATTTCCACTGCTTTTGAGAGAAATTATGAGCCAATTAAGCAGCCTCCCTTTTGGTCATGACATGAGTGTTTTACAGCATGAACTTCTTTCTGGTACTTAGGAGATGCCACTTCTAGTGAAATACATTAAACTCAGAGCATAATTTTCTATCAGGCAGACCTTCTAATTGGTAAAATAATTGGACAGGTGTGCTCAGTTTTCAACAGCAAAACATCCTGCTCTGAGTCACCAAGAAACAGAGATGCTACAAAAAGACATTTAAAGACTCTGCCTTCTTTTCTTGTAACAATGAAATGTGATATTTTTTGAGCTTCCAAGTTCTTCTCTTCTTTTCTTGCTTGTTGCTCCCCCAATATATCTTTTCAAAAGCCTAGCTGCCACTAAAGAATTTCTTCTTTTTTTAAAAATATTTCCTTCAAAGAAGACACCTGTAGGCCCAAATGCTACCTCCACCATAGGCAGGCTATCCAAACACGTTTTATTTTGGAAAATAACATTCAGCAGTGAATCAAAATGCTAAAAACTGGGGGGGGTTGTGAGCAGTGAAGGGTTTCTGGGTGAGACAGTTTTCCTTTTGAGTTAGGCTGAGCTCTTCTCCCTGCTGCTCATCCCCAAGCTGCACCTTTTGATCCATGGCTGGGACAGCAGCACAGGCTCTGCAGCAGCCAGGAGAGACCAAGGCTGGGGGAATTCCATGGCAGCTCTGGCCAGAAAAGCTTCACACATTACTGCAATTAAGAAACAAACACAAACACTGAGCCCTGCTGAAGGAAAAGGTGCCAGAACACACACTGGTATTTTTGCCTTGCAGCTTCTCAGACTTTGTCACCAGGAGAATCACTTCTCCTTCATTTTTTTTTTTTCCCTCCCTGATGGATTTTTTTTTTTCCTTTTTTTTTCTTTTTNTTTTTTTTTTTTTTTTTTTTTTTGGTTGTTTGCCTGAATGGATGGAAACCTCAGTGAAGGTTTATTTTAGATATACGTTTAGTCTCCCTGGGATACTCTTTCAATAACTCACAGATCAGCAGCAGGGCACAGGTGTGTGTGGGGGAGAACTGACAGCAGGGAAGCTCAGATCTGTAACCTCTTTTCTGACATCTTCTCTTTTTTTTTTTTTTTTTTTTTTTTGCCTACAGTTTATGGTTGGGAATCAAGAATATTTTAAAATGTCTTAAAATAATAATATAGCCTAAGCGAGAACTGAGTAGGTGGGGATTCAATTTCTCCAATGCCAGTTACTAAAATAAAACAGATTAAGGATTTGTCAGAAAAACGTCAGCTTTTCTATGTTTTCCTCTTAGTGCATTAAAAAAAAAAAAATCTATATGGAAGGGAGATTCTCTATTCAGGAAGCTTAGGGAGTTGAACTGAAGCAAATGTCAAATCTTGCAGCTTGAACCCAACCCAGCAGGACAAACTGGGGGCAGATAGAGTAGAAAGAAAGGAGGTAGCTGGATGTTCTTCTGAAATGCACAGTTCAGGTGTTTGTCCAGTCCCACATCCAACACATCTTGTTTTAGAGCATTAACAGCCTTCCCTCCTCTCACAGGAGTGTTTTTGGCAGTCCAATTTCCAGGTGACCAAGGGATATTTGCTGCTCACTGCCTGTCCCTCAGGTCAGCTGGGTTCAGGATTGAAGCTGCCCAGGTAAATTTGGTGTGAGGTCAGTCTTCAGTAGGAGGGGATGAGTCCTGAGGCACCTGGTGTTATTAAAACCCCTCCATGCACCTGAATTCTGGCACTAAAAAAAATGTGGGGATTTGAATGAGCTCTATTTTAATCAGTGTAAATTAGAGAAAAAAAAAACCAACCTTATTTCTTGACTTCCAAACTGTGCACAGTAGAAGAGGAGTGAGAATAGCAATTAATAGTTTAATATCTGATGTTTGCAGAGCAGTAACATTCCTGTCACATTCTTGTGCTTCATAAATTCTGTAAGGTAGAGGGATGCCAGTGCTCAGATCCAACCTCCTGGCAAACAGAGAAAAAAGTTGAAAAGCAAACCCTGTAGCTCAGGCCAATTTTACAAAATCACAAATAAAAGCTTTCTGTAATATTAATAACTGCTACTTGATGCCAGGAACTCAGAGGAGCTGGATCCTGGCTTGGGCCATGATGGGAAGGTAGATTTTAAGGATTATCCTTAACCCATTTTCTCTCCCCCTCTGCACTAGCAAAAGGAACAGAACACCCCTGCCTTGCGAATTCTCATCCAAAAAAAGTCTCCCAGTTTAAACTGATGGTTTTCCACTGTCTGCACCTTGCCCTTATTACTTATTAAATTTCTTATTACATGGTAAATATTTGTTGTGACTCATTTCAGGCAGTAGAGGCAAGGGTTTCAAAAGTGCCAGGTCCTAGTGTGTGGTTCAGTAAGACACAAAAACCCATCCAGGGCCTGGCAAGCTGGGATTCAGGGCTAGGAAGAGAATTCCCTCTGCCTGGAGAGCTGAAAACACCAAATGTTACCTCACTGTATTTGTCATCATGTTTGTTTCCCTGGTTGGGTGTTTTTTGGTTTTTTTTCCTGTAGCCAAAAAGGTTTTTAGAGGAAAGCTTTAGATTAGATGATGGGGAGAAGTTCTTTGTTCAAAGGATGCTGAGGCACTCCCACAGGTTGCCCAGAGAAATTCCCAGCCCCTGGAAGTGCCCAAAGCCAGGCTGGATGGAACTTTTAGTGATTTAGTGGCAGGGGGTTGGAACTGAATGATCTTTAGGGTCCAACTCAAGACATTCTCTGACTCTCTGATTCTATTATTTCTAAGTAATTGAATTAAAAGAAAATTGTGAGTTCATCCATATATCCATTTTGACAAAGCATATCCCACTGCATGTGATTTCTGTAATAAAGAAAAGCAGGAAAAATAAAACCCACAGCAAAGAACAGCAACACCAATGCACAAACCTGCATTCTGTAATGCTGGGTCCAAGCTAGAGAGCTGACATTTGGAAGGGGCTTAATGGAAAAAAAAAAATTCCAGTCAGCTTGTAACCCCTGGAGCAAGTTTTATGTGCAATGGAAACAGCTTCTCCTGGCCACATTGCTCAGGGAAAACCCTCTTTGCTATGCATGACACAAAGGGGAGCAGCTGTAAAAAGCCAGGGGAATGGGGGAAGAAAAGCAGGTGACCTGGGTATCTGGAGGGAATTGAACAAAAACCATGGGCCACAAAGGAATTCAGCAGGCCCAAGCACCACTCTCATTTGTATCAAACCCCAGCTCCTGCAAAACATCAATGGTGTCATTAAAACCTTTACAAATCAGCCAGTTTTAAAGGTGATGAAAGAGCCCTGACTTTCCTCAAGGTCTGCAGCTTTGCTGTTCCTTCTAAGATGAAGGGAAAGGGGCATCTTGGTGCAAGAATTCCTCTTCCCCAAGACTTGTAAGACTTTGGTCAGCAAATTGTCTGAGCAGCTGCTGCCAGCCCTGGCCTCAGCAGCACAGTTTGCTTGTCCAGCTTTTCCCCCAGGGCAGAGGTTGAGCCCTTCTTTTTCACCTTCTTCTCCATGGTTTGGGTGATATTTTGTAATTGGGTAGAAAAATCCACATTGCAGGCCATGGGTGTTTGGTTATTGGGTTAAAAGTAGAAATAATTTAGGTGTCATTTCATAATTATCCTTAGAAGGCCTTGTAAAGAAAGAAAGGCCATTTTCATTTTGTTACCTAGAACTCAATTTCTGAGACTGTGACATAGATAAGAATTAATAAACATCTGAGTATGAACAAGAAACACCGAATCATGCATTTAATCCTGACCCTGGCCAAAAATAAAGAAGACAAAATGCAACACAGGAGCATGCAGTGTGTTCTGCAGCCATGGAAACCCAGCTGATGATGGCAGAATTGCTGTGTTCTGACTGCTGCCCAAACCCTCCCCAGCTTGCTCCCAGGCCCTGGCAGAGAAAACAGAGGTGCATGGCAGATTTTGGGGATGTGCAAAGTGGGGGTGAAGCACCACCAATGCCACCCCAGCAAGGCACTGAGGTGGTCACCCTTTGTCCTGTCCTAACTGAGTGCAGCAGCCCCAAATTTGGGCTGCCTCAAGCACAGAGGGCAGGTGGGAGCTGCTGATGTTAAAAAGTCCAGCTTTTCTTACAAACAACATAAAGAAGTCCAACCAGAGCAGCATTACCCATTGAAAGCAGCCCCAAACCCAGCTGCTGCTTGGGAGATATTTCCACTTGTTAACATCCTTGATGGGTAGCAGGAAAAATTAGCATTCCACAAGGTTAATGGTGCCTGCTGCTCCCTGAGCTCTGAGTGAGTTTGAACATTAAAAACATCTCTGGCTGCACTGCAGCGAGGTGTGTGAGGTGAATCTCAGATCTCTCCTGGACACTGAGAGGGACAAAGTGAGACAAGCCTGACACCAGCTCCTCCTGCAGTGCCAGGAATGCATGCTGCCCTTCCCAGAGAACTCCAGCTCCACTCCTGGACCTCAGAGCAGTTTGATGGGGCCACCAAAGCCCCACCTTCACTGCTCTGTGTTCCCAAACCCACTCAGAGTGAGCAGGAAAGGAAGAGGAAATTCAGGAGCTCCAGCATCTCTTTGTCTCCATCCACAAGTATCTTTTTTCCCAGGGTTTGGAGGAATGAAATGCAGCAAGGTCTTGGCTCCTGGGCTGCAGTGGCAGTGCTGGGCTGATGTTTGCTTTGTGTGGAGTCAGCACTGGGATATTGCTTCACTATGCCCTGCTCCCACGTTTTCCAAAGGATCTGGAAATTCCCAGAAGAAGCCATGTGGTCAGAAACACCCCTGGGGCAGAGCAGGACTCCATCCCCTGCATTCCCAATTCCTTTTCCCTGCCACACTGAGGGATTTGGGGGGCAGCAGTGCCCCAAATTTCAGAACCCATAAAATGCACAACCCTTTTCCATCTACCTAGGGTAGGTGCTGGGACCAGCCAAGGCAAACAACATTTTTCTCTGCTCTGATGTGACAAGAAGAGCAGGAGAAAATACAAAGGCCAAGCTGATGGCCAAGGCTAAGCCTGGAATTCCAAGCAGTGCCAAGTAAACACCCAGCTCTCCCTCTGCTCATCCTTCTGTGCTCTCCTGGTCCTGTTTTCATCCTGCTTGGATTCCAGGATGCTGACAACGTGTGGGACATTAAAGCTGAGCTTGAAAGTGGTGCACTTCAGAGGACTTTCTGGGATTTGCATAACATGAGGGTAAATCTTTGAAATGGAATTTTTGCTGATTTCCATATTACAGGAGATGTTTTCCCCAGCCTTTTAAGTGAAATTGCAGGATTTCAGCGTGAATTGCTTAATAACTTGTTGAAAGAAAAAAAATAAAAATAAAAAGAAGTCACCTCTTTCCTAACAGGATTTACAACAGCATGGAAGGGTGTATTCCAAAATGTGTAATTTAGGGAAATAGGGAATCTACCCCCACCCCCTGCCACCCTCTTGTTTCTGAAAAACTTCAACACTGTGCCCACCAGGGAGTTTTGGAGTGCTTGGCTCCTATTCCTGCTCTTTTCTCTGATCCTGACATATTTTATTTTATTTTATTTTATTTTATTTTATTTTATTTTATTTTATTTTATTTTATTTTATTTTATTTTATTTTATTTTATTTTATTTTATTTTATT
>WEIU01017751.1:357335-359835 GCA_013389925.1 Aegithalos caudatus
AAAAAGAAAGCTTGGGGCTTGGTGTAATTTGCAACTAATTGGATGTTCTCCAGTGCCAAGTGAAGAAACAAAGGGTCAGAAGAAGAGCTTTGTTTCATGTGTAATGACAAGAACAGTTGTGGGATAACACAGCCCTGTCCTGCTCCAAATTATTACTTACTCCTCTTTTAGCATCAATCTGCTGCAGCCTCCACTAGCAATTAATTTGGCACACTTTTAATTATACCAACTGACACGTAATTAATTAAAAGAGGGGTAGCTGACCCCAGCTCTTGTGGGTCACGAGCTTGGGGTGTTATTTCTGTGCTCCTGCCTTGTCTGGCTGGCTGGCAGATAATTTGTCACTCCTTTGGGTGGGAAAGGCAGCACAGAGGAGCCCCACAGAGCTGGAGATGCTGGCAGGGATCACCCACCATGGTCCCAGCCCCTGCAGCACAAATCTGCTGCTCTCCCAACGAGCTCTGAGCACTGGGAAATGGGCACTGGGAATTCCAGATTTTCTGTGCTGGCAGGCACTGCCCCCCAAGCAAACTCTGCATTGACCTGAGGCCCTGGAAAAGGCTCCCAAAATTGAGTGACAGCACTGGGATTGTGGGGGTGGAGTTTGGATAGAAGTGTGTGATAGCACAGGGTGCAAAACTGAGAGTTTAAGGGTTTAGAATACAGGAATAGATATAAAGCAAGGTGGAGGGTTTAGGACAGAGGCTGAATCCTTCTTTTTCACCTTCTTCTCCATGGGTCTGGGTGGTATTTTGTAATTGGGTAGAAAAATCCACATTGCAGGCCATGGGTGTTTGGTTATTGGGTTAAAAGTAGAAATAATTTAGGTGTCATTTCATAACTGGACAGTTTGTGCTTAAAAGGCCTTAGAAAGAGATAGGGGCCATCTCTGCTGGCAATGTTCTATTCCCAAACCTGGGACTCTGGCAGGGATTATTTGTGATAATTTGGGGTAATTAGAAGACAATGGATGTTTATTAATGTGGCTCTGCTGGGCTTGGTCTGAACCCCTGTATCAGTCTGAGCCCAGCTCAGCAGCCCTCAAACCCCAGAGCCTGGGATGCTGAGGGGTTTTATCTACCCAAATTCTGCTAGCAAAGTTCTCTTCCCAAACCTGGGGCTCTGGCAGGGATTATTTGTGATAATTTGGGGTAATTAGAAGACAATGGTTGTTTATTAGTGTGGCTCTGCTGGCTTGGTCTGGACTCCTGGATGCTGTGAAGCAGCTGCATCAGGGCCAGTTTTTGCACTTGAATTGATGGAAACTCAGCACTGGCTCCTTGCAGCATCCAAGGGCTGGGAGGGTTAGGAATCCTCTTATCCAGCTCAGTGCAGGCTCTTGGGAAAGGGGATAAGTTCCAGGAGGAAGAGGGAAAAACAGGGGAAAAAAAACCTAAGGGGGGGTGCAACAGCTGGGAGAAATTTCTTGCTGAAGAAATTAATGATCCTTCAAAGACTCTCTGCTATTTTCAATTTGATAGGCAGGAGAAATACCAAGAATCCATGAGCTTTTGGGCTGTCTTGTTGTTTTGGGATGGGAACCAGCCTGGATTGTGAGCCCCAAACAAGAAGGGTTCTTCCAGGGAAGGTTTAAGTGAAAATCCTCACAGAAAGGATGAAGGTGAATAATCCAAGAGGACATAAAAGACAATTATCTCTCTGGGCTCATAAAACACAGGAAGGAGATGAGGTGTCCCAAAAAGATTTTAAAATTGACCAGAAGAAATAAATTGACCAGAAGAACCCCAAATTTTGACTAATTACTACTGAATTTAACACATAATATTGCACACACTGTGAGTTTTGGGCAGTTTCCTATGCCTGTAATGAAACACAAAATTCACAGCATTCCTTGTTTTTCTCTGCTGATACCATAAAGGAGCAGGAGCATATTTATTAATCACTTTTCTATGCTTCTGGCCCTTGGTTTATGGGTCCAGTACTCACTGGAGAGCCTCCAGTGGGTTTCTCTGGAAGGAAGTGGTTGAACTGAGGGTAGCCTGTTTCCCAAATTATTGTCATTGCTGTTGCTTTAGCTCAAAAGGAAATATTTCATGGGAAATGTGACAGTGCTCCATCTGGCCCTGTGACTGGTGGAGAGCCAGCCACAGATTTTTATCTGAGAAATGAGGTATTCAGAGTTTTAGATCCATACATGGGAGATGATTCAGCTATAGGACTCTATCTCTGTGTGCCTTTATAAGCTGATATTGGGGTTTTTAAAAACTATTAAAAGACTAGTTAATTATAAGTTAGTGATTGTTAAATAGGTCCTAACTTTTGTATTATCTTGCCATTTTCCAGCTGTTTTCAGAAATATCTCTTGTGTTACAGCTGAAAAAGGCTGCCTGCTTGGAACCTCTTGACATTAAATGTATTTTGAAAAATAATGTAAAAGCATTTCAGCAGCAAATTTTCATTTGCAGCTTAGCAGTTCAAGACACAGGAGCCCAGGGCTTCCAGCAAGCTCTGCCAAAACATCAGCACTCCTTTCCCTCTG
>WEIU01017751.1:362335-367608 GCA_013389925.1 Aegithalos caudatus
CCCAGAGCGTGCAATGATGTATAGATGTGCTATTATGGGAAAAGTCTTCAGAGGACACAGGAACCTTTCAAACAATGTTTGCCAGGACAGAACAGGCTGTGATGGGAAAGGGATCCACACCCAGAGCGTGGTTTTGCCCTTGAAACAGAGACAGGGTCTGTGGGAAATACTGAATAAGGTAAATATTAAAGGTAAGAAGGCTTTCAGAAAGCTGTGAAAGCAGGCCTCAGAAACAAAAAGAGAAGAATTTGGAATTAGCTGCAGTTGCAAAGCTTGAAAGTAGGAAAAGTTACAATAGTACAAACAAGGACATGAAGCAATAGTTTTGAGTTTTAGGTTTGGCCAGGATGGACCTTAAGACTGCAGAAAAATATGCCTAGCAAGACAGCAGCTGGTTCTAAGGTAGGAGGTTTAAGGAGAAGGTTTAACTTTGTTTATTAAGAGAGCCAAGGTCATGCAGGGGAAGGTTTGCACAGAGCAGCAGCCCACCCAATAAAAAGCAAAGCAAAAACACCCAAAAACCCCCAGCATGAAAGACATGCAGGATGACTAGATGACTCTATCTTGAGCTTTTATTAACATTTCCAGTGACAGACCTTCAAGCACTCTCTATAAATAGCAATTAGTTAAACTTTATAGTTAACTGACATGACTCCAAACTGCATCAGACAATCAAGCCTTCAGGTAAGAGTGCAGCAGCCACAAGCATGGCAGGGATGCTTTTGAACAGAAATACTCAGCTTTCTGTAAAATATTGCCCCATTTCCTCCCAGCTGGCTGAGAGTGCTGCTGCAGTGATATCAGCTGAGCCTGTGCACATTTATTTCACAAACACAGCCAACAGCAGGACAGGTAGAGCTCTCAAATGACACCAGGAGTGGGTTTGGGCTCTGTGGCAAGGCTATAGCTCTGTGTCTCCTCAAATATCTGCTGAATAAACCAGGAACATAAGCTGAAGTCATCCTGTTTGTTCTCCTTGCTTTTTCCTGTCAGCTAGAGATGAATAAACCATTGCTGTGTGATGGTGGCTATGGGTGACACTCATGATGAACCTTTGATGACAGACTGCAAAGTGAGACTGGAAGGAATGACAGATCTGTCTTTACAAACATGCAGTGGGTCTGCTGGTAGATAAAACTAGCTCTGAGAGGTAAAAGAAACAATGGGAAGGGTTCCACTGAGTGATGAATGGAAAAGGAGATATTTGCCTTTACAAACAAACTGTAGGTTTGCTGATAAATGAAATTGGATATTGAAAGATGAAAGAAACAATGGGGAGAACTCATAAATTCCACGAGAATTAAAAATTAAAAAGGGGGTTATACATTAAAGGGGAATCTTAGGTATTAGGCACTCTGGGAAGTCTGCACCTCCCAAGTATCTCAGTCAATGGGGAAAGAGAGGGGGAAATGCAGCAGGGAAATTAGGATAAAAAGAAGGCTGCATCCTCCAAAAATTGGAGAGATCCCAGGGGAAATGCCTCATGGCCTCTCTCTTTATTCCAATAAAGTAAAATGACTCCTCTGTCTCCTCTTTGGACATAAACCATTTATGGATTAATTTTCCTAACAAAACCATACACCAGGGCTGTGTGAGCTGTGCTGCCACAACACTGAGAAATGAAGAGACTTGTGGGTTTGTTATTCCCTGTGAACAACAAATAAGCTGTGAGGCACTGAAAAGTTCTCAGGGAATCCTGCTCCACGTGCCCATGAGCAGGGTGCATAAAAAAAGCCCAAGCAGGGACCCTTGGTGCCAGCACTGATGGGATCTGCTCCCCTTTTTCCATCAGTGCTCGAGGTACAACTTCCAGGTAGGAACAGAGAAGTGGCTGGGCAGGAGATCTCTTCAATGGCACCTTTGATTGGAGTGCCTACAGGAGCAGACTGGTTTAAATTCAGTTTGGGGCATCTGGAGACAATTAAGGCTCATGAATTGTGCCCCTAGAACAGTTATGCAGGGCAAATGGGACTGCAGGGGCTAAAGCAGTGCCTCAGCAGGGCAGTGAATCACCCTGACTCACTCCTGTCTGCTCAGAGCTGACCAAAACCATGCATTTGTTCCTTACAGATGATTCTGACAGCCCTAAAACTGAGGTCATTCCAAGTGAATGTCACCAGCTCCTGGTGAGATGAAACAATGGCACTGGGGTGGGAAGGGAGCTGGGAAAGAAGGAAAGATTGTGGGTTCAGCAAAGTAACTGAAATGCTTTTAACTTCTACCTGCAATACAGAGATATTTTGAAGGAAAGGTCTGGCAGCCTTGAAAATCTAGTGCTGAAAACATAAACACTTTTATTCTAGAGTTTGTACAGGGCAGGATTTGTGAGGGTCTGTGGTCCATAACTCACAGACCACTCCACTCTCAAAGCAGAGGCAGCTTCAAAGGCACCTCAGGAAAGAAAGACACCCTGCATCCCAGCACAACCAGGTTAAGAATATTCTGCTTTGAGTGGAAAGAGCCTTTTACACGAAACCAGTTCATATTCCCATCAAACACCTTCTCACAGAGCACAGACAACCATTCCCTGTTATTTCAGGAGACTGCCTGGCTGCTCCCTGGGTCTTTGCAGTGCAAATGACAGGGAACATGTTGGGTAAAGAAGAGAGGTGAATTCTCACTTTCAGCAAAGGGAAAAGTGATTCCCCCCTTTCTCTTTTTGTCTTCTCCCCATCTGCTGAGCAGTTCTTGGTCAAGAACTGAGCATATTTTATCTCTTGAAAGCCTGTTCCACATGTGATATGAGGGAGGAGAGGAGAGAGCTGTGCCTTTTCACTCAGCTCATCTGTTACCTCTGTAAAAAGGCCACTTGAAAACCAGCTGCCATTGGTTTGATCTGCAGTTGTTTTCCTTCAAGTTATCATCAGTGACAGAGAATGCACAGACCCTTTTTGGGGCTCAGAAGGGTTGAGGGCAGACCTAAATTTAACCCAGCCCTTTGGCTTTGTCCTTTGGGAGAAAAGCATTCCTGATCTCCAAGGCCAGGGTTTTAATCAATGCCATGCTGAGAAAAGCAAAAAAATAAATAAATAAAAGACCCTTCAGGCAGAGTTGTCACCCTTGTGGGAAGGATGGCAGAATTTGTGCTGCATGCCCTGGGTGATGTGACCCAACCCCGTGCTCAGTGGACAGCACAGGCAGGCCTGAGCTCCAGGTCTTCCTCATTAGGATTATTATTATTTATACTCCTCGTTAGGATTATTATTATTATTTATTTTCACTTTTTACAGGCAGGAGAGGGAAACAATTCCCACAGTGTCCTCCCTGCAGCTCTGACCCACCATGCTCTGAGCAAGGATGCTGACTGAAGGAGCCCCTCTGCTCCATTCTCCTGTGCCTTTGGGTGGGCTCCCAAGGCAGCAGAGCCACCAGTGCTGTGCTGGCAAACCCAGCACTGGAGAGCTGCACACTGAGCATCTGCACCAGCCCCATGCACTTTGGAGCAGGTTTGTGCAGCCTGGTTGGATTTGTTGGGCCCACAGGAGCTTTTGGCCAAGGAGTGTTGCTGGTGGTCCTCACCAGATGCTGGAGGCAGCCCAGCAGACATTCAGATCTTTTTTTTCATTCTGAAAACACCTCTCAGCTCAGAGCAGCAGGTTGTCAGAGCTGAAGGAGCTGTAGAAGAGGGAAACTCTGCTCTGCTTCTCCCTGCTCAGGGTGGGAGGAGGAAGGAGCCAGGGGGATTGCCAGCAGCCCTGGGCTGGGTGTAGGTGCTGCAAACTTTCCAACCAGGTATTCCCAGCCTGCTCTGAGCAGCTGGATAAGGTTCCCTTGAGTCAGCTGCTGCAAATGAACACCAGGCAGGCTTTTTCTGCAGAAAGCAGTGTGGTTACAAGCCAAGGTTCAATGCTGGCTTAGTTTAGAAGCTGGGGCATGAGTGAATTGAAGCCTCCTGGACTGGAGTGGGCAGCAGAACCAGAAGCACAGAGCCCCAAATGAAGAAAAGACTGAAGGAATAATGTACATTTGCCTTGTGTTATGATGATACTCCCCTTTTCCCCCTCCACTTTTGTATTAAGGAGATTTATTTTCCCCCCCACAACATCCCAAATACCCTTTGGGAACCACATTTCCAAACAGAACCCAGACCAGGCTGCTTCTTCCCCCTGAGCTGTCACAAGGACAGCAGAGATGTTCCTGCCTTGCTGGTGTTGGGTGAGCCCCTACAGCACAGACAATTAAAGGTTAATTAATCCAGAGAACCTGGGAGATCCCCCTCTGGATTTCTCCTCTTCCCCTGCTGCTGGATGCATGTGGGAGATGGAATAAGGCAGGGCTCAGATGTTGCTGTTTGAGATCCTCACCATGCCCTTGGACACCTCTCACCACACACAGGGCACACACACCTCTCCTTTTTGGGTGTACCAGAGTGAATTTGCAGCAGGTAAAACCACATTTACCTGCCCACATGCCCACAGTGATATCCTCCAGCTTCCCTCTCACACCTTCCCCTCCGGGATGGAGCTGAGCACTTCTGCCCAAGCCACACAGCTGTGCTGTAAAACAGGTAAAAACCAGGTAAAAACAGGTAAAAAAACAGGTAAAAAACAGGTTAAAAGTGTTCCACTGACCCCAGGATCTGCACCTGAACAAACTGCATGAATTAAACACATCTGCTGGGCAGAGATCAAAACCCATCAAATAAGCTGTTAAAGCAGAAACATCTTGTTCAGCTCTAATATGACTCCTAAAATGCTGATATTTCTGCTGCCTTTCAAATATCCTCTGGTTTTGCACAAAAGAAACCTGCAAGTGATCTCTACCACGGGCTACAACCAGCTCTAGACTAACCTTAGTTTCTTTTCAAGTTTTAATTGGCAAAGAGTGGAACCAATCCATCTAGTGCAGACTTCTGGTAACATAATTATTTTACTGAGGTCTTTTGTCTCCTTAGACTCAAAAGTGTTGCACTTCCCAAAGCCTTAAATGGATAAAAAATTAGGTTATCTTTTGGGGTTGTTCTGGTGTTGGCACGTCAGATTTTTCAGAGAGCTTATCATCAGCACCAGCTCAACCTGCCACTTAAAATGAAACAGCAGGGATATTTCATCTTCTCATGCTTGCTCTGAAATCAGAGGTGTTCTTAATTAATTTTTTTAAAATGCTCTTTTAAAAGGCTATAAAGTAATTAAAAGAATGACAGGAGATGTGGTATATTACCGGTGCCAAGTATGATTCAGACAAACTGTCACTAGAAAATGGCTCTGACAATTCAAAGTCCCCCAAAATCTATTATTAAAGCTGTTTGGGATTTTTTTTTCTTTTTTTTTTTT
>WEIU01017751.1:381112-398846 GCA_013389925.1 Aegithalos caudatus
TTCTCTTCTCTTCTCTTCTCTTCTCTTCTCTTCTCTTCTCTTCTCTTCTCTTCTCTTCTCTTCTTTTCTCTTCTCTTCTCTCTCTTCTCCAACCACCCAGCCCTGGCTCCTAGTTAGCACCCCACAGGCATCTGCACGAATGGTAATTTTTTATTTTGTGAAGAAATTGGTTTAATATGAGCTTTCTGTGAGGAAAAGGTGAGTGTTAAATAAGTGTGGTGAGAAGTGTTTGCAGCGTGGTCGTGTCTGAAATGAGCAGAGCAGCGTGGGAGTCATGGCAAGTCTCTTCCATCAGTTTGAAACAGAGAAGGAAGAGGGAATGGGCACTCCTGGATCATCTCTGAGCTCAAGGAGCTCTTGGTTCAGGTACTATGATGGCCTAAATTAAAGAGATGAGTCACCCCTCTTAGTTGTTTTAAAGTATCATTGTGGACTTGGATGGTTTTTTAGGAAAACCAGATTGCCAGCTGTGCCTCACAGGGTGAGCTGGAAGATGAATGCTGCTGAGGTTCATGCTCCAGCTGGAATGAACTCGGTGCAGAAAGAAGAAATAAAATCACCAGTCATGAATTCTGCACAGCAAACAGCATCACATCCCTGCAGGCATTCTCACACCTCCACTGGGCACATTTTGTAAAGCTCACTCAGGTGGAAAAAATTAAATATTTTTTTTTGTTGTTCTCCACCCAAAGTCACGGCGACAAACTGGATTATCACTCCTGGGGGCAGCAGGTGAAAAATCGTCCTGATTCTTTTTCTGTCTTTGCTTTTGAAACCACCTTGTTGTTTCCAAACAATTGAAATCCTGTTTCCAGTGGCCTGTGAAGAGCTTTAATGCTCCATTTGCCCTGAAAGAATGTGGCCTCCCTTCCTGGCAAAAGGAGCTGAGTGCATCTTCCCAAACTCTCCCTTAACCACACTGCCATGGGGTCAAACAGAACTAGGGAATCTCTAGTGGGGAAAGAAATGCTGTTTGAATACTGGTGGATCAGTAATTTTAATTATAATGCCTTTTTACAGTGTTTTGGGAGGTACCAGAACATGACACTGAGCTCTTTACACAGCAACACCATTCCACAAGGAGCTGCCCTTTTTATTTAGGAATTCCTTTCAATGGCAGTGTTTTCTCTACTGCTGAGATCAACAGCTAATTTCTGCTGGCTCTCTTTGTCAGGATTGATGGGCTCAGGAAATATTTCTGTCCATCTCCTCTCACCAAGTGATTCACAGAGTCACATCTCCAGTGGTGTTTGATTTGGAGGGTGATCAGTTAAAACAAACAAACAACCAAAAGAAACAACCAAAACCCCATCAAACAAAAACACCAAAAAAAAAAAAAACACAAAAAAAAAAAAAACCAACCAAACAAACAAACAAAAAAAACCCCAAAGAAAAAATAGTAAAAATCAAGCACACCACCACCACCCCCCCCAAAAAAAAAAATCAGGGCAAAGAAGAACTGTCCAATTCTTAACTATGATGCAAAACTGACCTTAGGGAAGTGAACTGAGAGAGGAAAAAACACCCATGTGTAGTACCCCAGCAGGGCTTGCTAGTAAGATATTTTGGATATCAGCTTTCAAAGTCTGAAAAAGAAGGAAAAAAAAAAAAAAGAACACCTCCCTCTGTCTGCCACTCTGGGGCTGACATTGCAGTTCTGAAAAATTTTAATTTTTTAATTTTACTTTTAATTTTTTAATTTCACTTTCAATTTTTTACTTTTACTTTCAGCCAACTTCAGACCAAACCCCAAGAGGAAAGAAAAGCTCAGAGGCTGGATTGGATGACACGAGGTTAGAGGCTGTGCTTGCAGGCTGATTTTAAGAGGGAGCAGTGCAGATGGAATATGTGGGTTAGTTTAGTATAGATAGTAAAAAAGAATTAGTGGCTAGTTTTAAAATGAGTAACTAGATTAACTAATTAAATGTAAGAATATATAGCTGATTAAATATAAGAATATAATTATATAATTAAATATAAGAATATAAGAATATACTTCTCCAAATAAACTAATAAAACAGTATTTTATAAGTAGTAGCTAACTAAAAGTTCTATCATTTTACATTATTTATAGGAAAGTAAACACTTAAAAAAAAAGAAAAAATATTTTAAAATCTTCACTTTAATTCTTATTTTATTTCTTTAGTGTGTGTTAATAAATGTACTAGAGCTCTACAATGCAGCACAGTTAAAACTTGACAAAGCTATTTATTAAGAGGGTTTCTTTGTGGTTGCACCAAGAGAGGGGAATTGAGGGAAACAGAAACAGCAGAAAACTCTCACAGCACTGCAGATGTAGGCCTGGAGTTAAAGAGATACAGAATGAGGACATGGAACAACAGGACAGTGTTTTGTGATGTGCAGAGTTGGGCCTTAGCAAGTAGGAAAATATGTTAAGATAATAGAAAAGTTCAATAATGATGAGGCTCTGTGCTTTGATTATAGAAGAGTATAAAAAGCTCCTGAGTAGCAAATATGAAACAAGCACCTGTTGTTAGATATAAGGTAGAGGTGTAGTTTTCATTATTGGTTTATGCAGATTCCTGTAAGCTCTTAACAATTTGCTATTTTTTTTGAAAACTTTTAAAGGGCCTTATAACAGAGAATTCTGGCTGCTGCTGGCAGAGTGAGCTGTTGCCATCTCTCAATTGTCTCCCCCTGTACTGAGGCTGATGTTGCAATAAAAGCTCAAGGAACATCTCCCAGCATTCCCACCCCGTTATTTGGAAATCAGATCCAACAATACCTGACCTCCCAACCAAGAAGGGCAAGTTGGGATCACCACATTTCCATTAATTCAGGCAGCACTGAATATTTTGAAGGGATTGCATGGCATTTGTGGCTTGTGTCAGCTGGGAGAGGGGCTGAATTCATGCAACAAATTATTCAGAAGAAATTGTTTGCCAGACTCTCATTACAGGCTCTGCAGAACAGAGGAGCTGATACATCAGATACAATTAACTTCATGTTATAAAACCCTTTTGGGATGTAAACATTAGAACCCTGCCAGCCCTACTGTACTGGCAGGGCCTGGTTGCTCATGATTTTACAGGAACCTGTAAAAAATGGATTTAAAAAAATAATATATATATATTTTTTTTAATCTATTCATGCTGTGTGCACCTGCAGGGAGCAAAACCCTTTAAAAAACCTGGGAGATGTGGTCCCCTGTGTGTCAGAGGAGCAGAGCATCACCCCAGAGCAATGGAAGGATGCAAGGGTGACGTCTGAGTGTGACTAAGCATTCCTCCCAGCACTCAGACACCAAGCTCATGAGCACTGAAAAGGATTTCAGCTTGTGTTGCAGCCAGCAGGATTTTGCTGAAGGCAAAGCTAGACCAACACCTGTCTGCTTTTTGATTCAGATCCCAAATTGCTGGGTCTTTGCTCAGTGCAGGTGATGGATCTCTTCAGGATGAGGCACCTGCATTCTGCTCTGTGGCCAGCCCAAAATCTGTGGGGTAAAAAAAGTGCAACTGGCTCACAAAAAATGGGAAAACAGGGTGAAAAACGAGGTTCATGTTCTTAGAAAAAAAATTTATGTTTAATAAAAA
The DNA here is from genome assembly GCA_013389925.1 of Aegithalos caudatus. Lineage (NCBI taxonomy): Eukaryota > Metazoa > Chordata > Aves > Passeriformes > Aegithalidae > Aegithalos > Aegithalos caudatus. Next base: position 384,667 of record WEIU01017751.1, read on the forward strand.
AATAAATAAATAGACAATTAGGAGACAGAAAATAAAACAAAATTTCTGGGCAGAGGGTGCCTGGCATCAAGCCAGCCAGCATCCACATTATCTCTTCAGATCCTTTATTTTAAGGATCTCTGTGTTACATATTCCATAGACCCTAAGGCAGGATTCAAACACTCATTTTTGGGTATCATTTTCTTTGTTCAGTTTCAACTCCCCTCAATTATTTTATCTGATAAATCCATCTGAGGTGGCTCCACTCTGATATCACAGGTCCCATAAACTCTTCTCTCCAGGTTTTGGCCATCTCCATTTGGATAAGATCCCTGATAACAGAGGTTCCATAGTTTTTGGTCAGCAATCTCCATGCAGGAATGCAGGATGACTCTCCCTACCTCCTGCTTTGGCCAGGTTAGATGTTACAAAGGAAAAAAACACCTAGTCTTTACTGTTAACACTATGTTACAGTCAGAAAATATACATTCATCACATTTCTAAACTCTATTAATAAAAGAAAATACAGTACAACTTTCCCACACTATACATATAGCATTCATCTCAATATTTGCAAAAAGCCAACTCCATAATGTACATTTATAACAGCAGCAAAGCAGATTCAGCTGACACCAAGGAGTCTCTGCTGTTTCACCAGATTGCTCCCAGCAGCTCAGAAAATCTTACTCTGGCCTTTTTAAATGCACTACATTGGACTTTTGATGCAAATTTATATTCTTGTCAGCTTCTGCTTTTTAGTCATTTCCCAGCTAAACTTGATTGGCCAATGTGAAATGTATTTTTAACTTATAGGGACCTCAGTTAAAAACAAAAATGGCAATGGAAATTGTTTCATTTTCTTAACAGCCAGGGAAATAAACATTACTTAGTTGCATTGCTCAGCACAGAAGCAATGGGAGAATAAAGAGGGATGAGTCCTGCAGCTGAGTGGAAAGCATTTCTTGAAGCAATTTGGAAGGTGATGTCCAACCTAAGTGCTCAGAGGCCAACACTGCGTGTTCCTAACGAAAATATATGTTGGGCTTTTTCAGAATCTACTGCTCTCATTTATTCAGAAGGAAGTTTTTTAGTGCTTTTAAGGTAAATGCTGATTTTAGAGTAATTCCACTTAATTAACAGAACCTGAAATGATGTTTGCATTAGCAACTAGCAAAAGAGAGACTCAAATCACTGCCATCACTCCCTGAATTCTCACAGAAAAGACACTTAAAAGCATATCACTTCCTGAGGCAGAGAAGAAAAGAGCATTAAAGGAAAGAAAACAGAGATGCCTCCTGCTGAGATAAGCATCATTCCTCTCAGACCTGCTTTCTCCTTTCTGGAGCAGCAGCTCTGATGGTGACCATTAGAATAACCCAGGTTTAGTTTCCCAGCCTGTTGAACAGCAGGGATCAGATTGGCTTCACATCTACACACATTGCAAAGAGGGGAAAATGCTCTGCAAAACACTGCTTATTACTACTGGTAATAACCCAGCCATCATCTTGTGCTGCCAGGGCAGGGCTGGCTCAAGGAACAGCTGAGATTTTGGCTGGGATGTACCTGCTCCCAACAGCCTTGGGAAAAGGAAGGCTCCAAAAGGTGTCACTGCCTTCTCTCAAATGCAAGAATAGCCCAACTTAAGCAAATTAATCTTGAAATAAGAAGTGGAGAGCCAAGCTAAAATAAGGAGGAGGTCAGGGTGTCATCCCCAAGCTCTGATGTGACTCAGAAATATTGCCAGGCGTTAAGAAGCACCCAGTTCATGCAGTTTTTAAAAATTCAAACTTGTAAATGATCACAGAAGCAAAAAGACCATGCTGTTGTCAAACTTGAATGACTCACACCAAGTAAAAGCAAGGCAGGGAGCAGCCTCCTTGCATTGGGCAGGCTGAAAAAGCAGCTGGGGGTTTAATTTTCCTTGGGGAACAAGGTTCTCTTGCCAAGGAGCTGCTGTGGTTGTGCATGTGGGCAGGCAGGGAAAAGAAGGCAGAAGTGGAGGTGCTGAAATCTGCATCCAGAGGTGGGAATAGTTCTGGAACAGGGTCAGGGTGAATGAAAAGGGGAAAGAGAAAGGCTCAGTGATTGCTGGAGGAGCTGAGGGTAGGGAATGTCAAGAATTAAGTTCTCCTCCTAAATTTCACTGAGATGCCCTTTCCCCTGTAGAAAGTTGTTGCTTTTTATCTTATTTTTGCCAGGGTCAGGATTAAATGCTCAAGAGATGTTTCATGTTTGGACTCAGATGTTTATTAATTCTTATCAATGTTACAGTCTAGCAAACATGAGTTCTACAGCACTTCTAGCTAACAAGGTTAAAAGGGAGCCATACCTCTCTCTTTACAAAGCCTTTTAAGAACAAAATGTCCAGTTATGAAATGACACCTGTATTATTTTTACTTTTAATCCAATAACCAAAACACCTGTGGCCCACAATATGGATTTTTCTACCCAATTACAAAATACCACCCAAACCATGAAGAAGAAGGTGAAAAAGAAGGACTCAGCCTCTGCCCTAAACCCTCCACCTTGCTTTATATCTATCACTGTATTCTAAACCCTTAAACTCTCAGTTTTGCACCCTGTGCTATCACACACTTCTATCCAAACTCCACCCCCACAATCCCAGTGCTGTCACTCAATTTTGGGAGCCTTTTCCAGGGCCTCAGGTCAATGCAGAGTTTGCTTGGGGGTCAGTGCCTGCCAGCACAGAAAATATGGAATTTTCAGCATTCACTGTGTGGAGTCTCTATCCACATCTGCTTCAGCCTCCCATCAGGTTTGTGCCCTGCTGCAATTAAAGTGGAACTTTAAACCTCATTCAAGCAGACTTTCCAGCCATTCCCAACCTGTCCCAAGGGAAATAACCACAGGAGATGGGATCTGTAGGGATTTCTTTTGCTCAGGATAAATTGTGGCTCAATGAAATGCATAAGAGGAAAAAGCAGTAAAGGAAAATGTTTGCCACTGTAAAAATCAAGTGCCCATGATGTAGCAGGTAACAGATTTAATGCTGCCTGTGTGAACTTTATTGTCTCTCCCCCACCCCACAAGAGTGGTTGATTGCAATGTCATAAACTGCCTTTTTTTTTTTTTTTTTTTTCTACAGTGCTTATGTCTCTCTTATAGAGGAAATTTGATTTTCTAGCTGCATAATGTTTAACTGTAATATATTGTTAATGTGAGTTCCTTCTAAGCAGCCTGGATGGCAGATGCTGGGAATTTGAAAGTGGCTGTGTAATGTTATTTGGGATGCTTGAACTGCAAAGGTTTGTGTGCTGCTAATTTTCTCTGCATGTACCAGAACACAGTAAGAAGTATTTGCAGTACAGAATGTTATTAAGAGAGAAAGAGAACTAATTCTAGACTGGGGTCTGTTTAAATCAGTGCCTAATCTGCAAGGTGTCTTGCTTAGGAAAGGCAGGGAAAAAGAGCTTCACCTGGAATGGAGAATGTAAACCCCCTCCCTCCAAATTATTATAGTTTTGTAATTAAGGGGCTTTCAGGAAAAGATATGGGAATAGGAATTCTTTAGTTTGCTGCTAAATTCTACAGAATTCTTTAGTTCTTTACTAGGAATATTAAAAAATACAAATGTAGTAGTACAAAAAATTTAAAAAAAAATAAAACAAGCAAACAAAAGCTTCAGGATATTCCATGCACTTTTCATCCAGGGCACTCTGCAGGATGGGTGCCCACCAGAGGAGGGGCTGGCAGCTGCTCCCATCTCCTGCTCCAAGCTGTGCTCCCAATCCACCAGCACTGGGGAGAGGTGGGGATGTCAAGGTCGATGGATTGAAGCACTGAGGAGAGTGGAAAGGGAAATTTAAAGTAGAGAAGAAACAGGAGCTGTTTGAGGGTGACTAAATCTGAAGTTAAAGAATGGCAGCAGAGGCAGCCACAGTCAGGAATCTCTCTTTGGACTGGGTCAAAAGCACTTAAATCCAAAGTAGCCCCTCCACTATAAATACCCACTAATTGCCTTTAACATGAAACAACAGGAGCTGGTGGTGATCCATTTGCAAAGGCAAAGAATCCTGTTTGTCTCTGTAGGGAAAAAAGCAGAGGAAGGGAATTTGGTGATGCTGTCAGTCCCTGCTGTGTGCCTTGCAGTCACTGTGAAATTCCAGGCTGGATTGTCTCATCACAGCACTGCAAGAGTAGGCCAGGTCCAAGGAGGGCAAATCCTTCAGGTCCCACTTCCAGCTGGAGCTGTTTGATGTTAAACTGAAAAAGAAAAAAGGAAAAATCTGTGTTAAAAGGAAGATCAAATGACCCCACCACCCTTTCTGCCAGAGGAGGCAGCGCTGTGGAATATTTTTAGGGTTTTTTTTTTTGAAATTTAATGGTTTGCACTTCATGATTTTCTGTGGAAAAGGGAGTGAAATGGGGGGGGGAAAAAAAATCTTCCTTAGGCTTTCATTCCCCTGTGTCATAGCAAGCCTCTTGCCATCCTTTGCATCACAGAGTACAGAATAATGTAGGTTGGCTCTGAGAAGTCCAAGTCTGACTCCCTGCTCCGAGCAGGCTCCAATTACATGGGTTTGCTCAGGGCCATGTTCAGCTGAGGTTTGAGTATCTGCAGGGAGGGCAATCCCACAGTCTCTGGCCCCTGTTCCAGCACATATTGTGAAAAATCCCTTGCCCTATTAAATGGAGAGTCACAGAAATAAAGATTTTTTTTTTTTTTCGACCGTGGCATTTTCCCATAAAAATATTGAATCCATATTTTCTCCCATGATGTCAGAGTATTAAAAAAAAATCAATAAATATTAGCAGATGCAATAAAACATTCCAAAATGAAGTGCAAAACCTTTTCCCTCTGTGTATTTTTTTTTTTTTTTTTTGCCAGAACCACACAATTCTCACAAGGTTTGTTTTTTTTTTTTTTCCCCAGCTTTGAAAGAAAGGGATGCTCTTAAGGTTTGTTGGCTGGTCCCAACTTTTGCAGTCAGCTGTGAGTAGAATTTTGGATAATGTCACTTAGTGATGGGCTCCTGGCATACAACCCAGAGCCACCCTCCTCACTTGGGCTCTGGGATCAGAGCTGCTGCTGACACCTTTGATTCTTTAACCCCTGGCTCCTCTGCCATTGGAAAAGCCTCTAACCCAACCAAACACACAGCTCTGGGAATGTCAGAGCTGGGAGGCTGCTCCCTGCACTGTGCTTTTCTTTATTTTTCCAGGCACATTTTTATTTGCAGTGCTGCTGTTCACAGCTCAGTGTGCTTTTTGTCTGGCATTGCTCTCTTCTTTCATTGTCACACAGTTTGATTTTAGGGACTGCATGAAGTTTCCTGGTTTGCTTCCATTGTTTCCAGGTCTTTCAAAGGAATTGATTAAAAGATGGAAAAACTGCTTCAAAGGCTTCTTAAAGACCTGAGTAGGGGTTTTAAGCACTCACCTCTGGAGCTCTGTGGTGAAACCACTGTGGCACCTCTGAGCCCATTTGTGCAGAGAACCCCTCAGGACCCGAGGGGAAGGAGGGGAGATGCCTCACCTGGGAATTTTGCAGGTTATCCTTGTGTGGAAATGTATTTTTTTTTTTTTATTACAGGAAGAGTAAATCATGATGTCTGACCTTCCTTCTGTAAAGATTTGCAAGCCTGCCCAAAAGTTCTCTTTTGCAGGGCAGAAGAATAAATACCATATAAATACCACCACCATGTAAACTATGTATCTCATCATTTATGTCCCCCTAATTTGGCAAGATTTAATACTATTTAATTGTATAAAATATTATTATTATTTAATAAAATTTAATGCAATTTAATACAATTTAATACAGCTGGAGGAACCCACAGGAAGGGCAGCCTGAGAACTGCTTTTAGAGGCAGAGCAATCTACCAACCCTCTGCATTCCAAACTTCTGAGCCTTGCCCCTGCAAGCTGGGTTATTTAAATCCTTCCACGGATAGAGAGTCCTTCTGTTCTGCCTCCTGGCACTCATTTCACAGTTTCAAGCCTTTTCACTCCATTTCATTAAAGAAGAAGGAAAAAAGGAGGAGAAGGAGAAAGTGAAGGAGAAGGAGAAGTGAGAAGGAGAACAGCACAAGCTGAGATTCTGGTCCTGCACAGAATGGATTTATTTCTGCAGGTGAATATGTGTACATGTATGTAAACATACACATAGACAAACAAATATGGACATATACANATGGGTACACAAACACATATTTATATCAACAAATAAATATAGGTAGGTATAAATAAAAATACATACATATATATATACATATTCCTTATTTCCAAGAACAACTGCCCTTTTTTAAAAGCTGCTCTGTTTCCACAGAGCAGCTCCTGTACAATCCCAGCACCTGACTTTCTGAGCACAGATGTCTGCTTTATAGATGAAGGAGCTGGCTCGACCACAACTTTTGTCCTGGAGCTGAGAATAAACCTACTTTTCCCAAGTTGCCTCCCAGGGCATTTTTCTGCTACTCAGCTCTGCCTCCTGGTGTGCTCTTGCTCTGACTTGAATGAACAAAAGGATACCAGCATTCCTCTAGGTGGGAAATAGCCATGCTGAGGGCTATCAGCCCTAGGGTCTTGTTTAGCTGGAGACATAAGAATAAACAGATAAATTTTCCCATCTTTTCTCCTTCATGGCACTGGCATTTGGTCAGGACACTGCCATTCCTGTGTACAAGTGTTGCTCTCCTGTTCTTCAGCACTCAAAAGCATCAGGACATGGATGTCCAGGGTTCCTTGTGGAGACACAGATTAGAAACAACAGGTTCCAAGTTTCCTGGTGGCACCCATTATTGCTTTTTATCTTCCTTTCTGCCAGAGTCAGGATTAAATGCTCAAGACAGGGTTTGATGTTCGGACTCAGATGTTGATTAATTCTTAATCTATGTTACAGTCTCATAAACTGTGAGTTCTAGCTAACAAAGTGAAAAAAAAAAGGCTCCTTTCTCTTTCTTTACAAACCCTTTAAGAATAAACTGTCCAATTGTGAAATGACACCTAAATTATTTCTACTTTTAACCCAATAACCAACCACCCGTGGCCCACAATGTGGATTTTGCTACCCAATTACAAAATACCACCCAGACCCATGGAGAAGAAGGTGAAAAAGAAGGACTCAGCCTCTGCCCTTAAATCCTCCACCTTGCTTTATATCTATCACTGTATTCTAAACCCTTAAACTCTCAGTTTTGCACCCTGTGCTGTCACACACTTCTATCCAAACTCCACCCCCACAATCCCAGGGCTGTCACTCAATTTTGGGAGCCTTTTCCAGGGCCTCAGGTCAATGCAGAGTTTGCCTGGGGGTCAGTGCCTGCCAGCACAGAAATCCTGCAATTCCCAGTGCCCAGGGTTCCAACATGACTGTTCTTTTTACAACCCAACCCAGGCCTCAGTTGGCTTCAGCACCCGAGGGAGAAGTCCCATCCCTGCTGTTCCAGCAGCAGTGTGCACCCAGCACTCCTCCCAGTCCCACCTGCTGCCAGCTCCCAGGAATGTTCTGTGCTCCATTCTGGATGGCACAGCTGCTCTCTTGACTTGCTGCACGTCTGCCATTCCCTGAGTTGTGCCCTGCTGCTTCTTCTGCCACTTCCACATATGTGCTCTCTCACAGGAGACTGCCAAGTTCCCTTTGCAAACCCCTTCAGGCCTGGAATGTTTCACTTACTTGGACGAGACAGCTCTCCTCTTATTAAAAAACCTAAAAAAAAAAAAAAAAAAAAAAAACCCAAGAGAGTCAGAGACAGTTAAATTAGTGCATGAACCCAGCTGACCTGCAGAGATTTACATGATGATTCTACAGACTGTCACTGGCCAGCTCCTCTCTGCTTCTTGGTGTCTGTTGCATACCTGGAGGAAAATTTCTGTGAGTCATAGGCAGAGCAAAGGAAACAAGATTTCTGCACTGGGCACGAGGGATGAGAGCTTGGTGCTCCTTTGTGGAGCTGATGTGCTCTTTGTCACTTCAGGAGTGCCATGGAAATCCAGCTCCTGGGCTCGTACAGGTTGGTGTCTCAGGGGACAATTCAGATTGCTCTTGGTTTTTCTCTGTGCTGTCGCCTGCTGGGAGAAAGGAGGAGGTGAAGAACTCCCAGATGAGATGAAGAACTCCCAGCATCATTTCCAAGGTGTGTGTTGTGAATTTTTGGAAGCCTGCACTGTGCAGGTAGCAGCTGCCTTACACTGCACTGGGGGGTGCACAGCCCCTCTGCCCATCCTTGCCTCTTCTTCTCTCCACAGAATTGATTTAGGGACACATTCTCCTGCTTAATCTCCTTTCAGGTCATCAAGTTAGATCTGCCCTAACAAAGATTTGGTTGGCCTCAGTTTTTTTGCTGGTTGGTTTTTTGTTTTCTTTTTCTCTCCANTTTAAGACAAGCAAAATCAGGTTATTATGAAGGAAAACTGTGCCCAGAAGGCAAAATGCTACAATAAGAGAAAAAAAGGGAGAGAAAAATACTCTTCTCTTTAGCCTGGCAGTAGCCAAGAAGAGCTGCAAGTCTCCTGGGAGGTCTTGTTACTGAGGATCAAAGAGGCTCAGAGAAGAATTGCCTGGTTTGGAAAAAAAATCTCCAGAAAGCTCTTAGCTCCATCCACAAACCAGTTCCCATCCAGCAGCTCAGCCAGTGATGTAAAAGCTGCAGAGTGTAAAGTGGGATTTCACGGCCCCGTGTATATTCACAAACACATTTATGCCCTGAGCGGGTTGGAATTCCGAGGGCTCTTGCAAGGCAGGGACAAAAGCATCCAGGGAAAGCATCCCAGAGAAGGCTGGGAGCATCCACAGCATTCAGAATTATAGCAAACCTGAGCAAAGAACCACCCCACAACCACAATGTCCATCAAGGGAAGGAGTGAACAGAGCCAGCCACTATTGCTGAGCGAATTAAGGCAAGCTCTCCCCAGGACACAGGTGCTCGTTTCTTTTTTAGCATAATTCTGCAATAAAAGCTCTCTTTTCCCCTAGGCATTAGTGGCAGATGACAAGCCATAAGCGTGATTGCACAGCTAAGATATTGCTCTTGCTGCAGCTAATGGTTTCTTTCCTCAGTAAATGAGAAGCTTTGCACTTGGTCCTTCGAGCACTCCGAAAATCGGAAGCGTTTCCCGAGCTCAAAATAGAGCAGTGTATTCACAAATTACACTCAGAACGTTGGTATTTTATTCTGAATGAGGCAACAAATAGAAGGCAGGCCAAGTCCCCACCAGCCTGATCAAGTGCTCAGCAGAAAATGCTTCTGGCTGTATTTGCAATGCACGGCAGTCGCTACAGCGCCGCAGTCAAAATATTTGACTTTGTTTATAGATGTCAGAAACATCGCCGAAATTTATCTTCCCCAAGTGACTGTGCTTCTTCCCAGCAAAGATAAACAAATGCTCCTGGCAGCGTTCTCACATCTCGGAGTGCTCCAGGTTGTCTCAATTCATCAGGGCACCCAAAGTCACTTGGAGGAGGCGGGATGCTCCTGGGGCAGGCTCTGGGGGAAATGCTGTCAGCCCTTCTCCACCTGACAGCCAAAAGCAAGATGCAGCTCACTGCAGGATGTACCTGGCTAGGAGCTATCAATCCGGGCTTGGAGAGATGCTGGGGTGACCCCAGGCACAGGCAGGAGACAGCTGTGGCACCAGAGCCTGCTGTCTTCATTGCACCCTGAGTAATCAACTGCTGCTCCGCTAATTGCAGCTGTGGGAGGTGTGAGCTGGGGCATTCCTCACAGGGGATGCTGGAGAGAATCCCAGGGAAAACCTGAGGTGCTTCCAGGTCTGAGACCCGGGAAGTGAAAAGGAGGGGTTGGTTTTATTGAACCTATCCAGGATATCTGGGCTTGCAGCCTGCCCAGGCGGCTGCACGCTGGTGATAAGCATAAATATTTAACATTTCATATTAATGAAACAGACTCTCTTTAGTGCCCTAAAGATAATAGTTGGCGAGCTGTCACTCGGAACGTTTGAGGTGCGAGCAGCTGCATTTTCCCCTGCAGCAATCTTCCTCAGTGAGAACGGCGAGAGCATTAAAGTTCAGGCAGAAAAGCCTTTCAGCAGCCCATTAGACACAGCTGTGTATTCCGCGTAGCATTAAAGCAATTCACTTAGTAATTAACTAAATGTATGGTGAGACATTTTAACTAATATTGCTTGCCTCGTGAGAGTGGTTTCCATCCATCTCAATCCCAGCTGATGGCATGGCAGAGGGGGGTCAGATTCCAGACAGGATTGGGGGGAATGTTGCCTGTGGAGCCCCTGGCACACTTTTCCATCTGAGCATCTCTGGTCTTCCTGCAAGTCAAGCATCTGCTCTGGAATTGCCACCCTTCTCTGTCCTGTCTCCACCCTGCTCCTCCCAAACAGCAATCTTGGGATTTCTCCACATTTTTCTCTCCCTTTTTGGACTCCTGATTTCTCCTCCTGTGGTATTTCTGCACATTTTGCTCTCCCCTTTAGGACTTCTGTGTTTCTCCTTCTGTGAGATTTCTCCACCTTTTTCTCTCCCCTTTTGGACTCCTGACTTTCTCCTCCTGTAGAATTTCTCCACATTTTCCTCTTCCCTTTTGGACTCCTGTGTTTCTCCTCCTGTGTCCATAGGTACCAAGTAGTTTCTCATTTTGTGCTGCTGCTTCTCTCATCAAGGGCCACTTGCAGCCCTGTGGGTTGACCCTTGCTCCACAGTGGCTCTTCCAGGTACCTTTATCTGCAGAGCATCAAAGCCATCATTTCACTTCTGTTGTTCATAAATTGTGGTGTGATTTTGTTTTTTTCTAACAATTAATATAACATACGGCATCCACTGAAAAAAATTAAGTTCTTTATTACACCAGAATGTCCAACATTCCTAAAGATCTATGGGACACTCCCTAAATTTAAAATGGACACACATCCCAGCCTCAAGACAGAATTGAGTATAGTAATATGAATATAGTTTTTAGCAGCTTCCCTGTATGCAGCTTTGTAACCAGAGAATGGAAGTTAATTGGCATAAATCTTACTTTTCAATACTTTGGCCTTGTCCTGGAGTCATTCAAAAAGTTTTGTTTTGTTAACTTCCACCAGTGCATGATGTTTGTGAGGGAAAACTCCCGAACCAATCCACTCCTCCTTACAAATAATTTGCCACAGACTGGAACCTCTTTGCCTTGTCAGTCCAATGCAGCAGGCAAAACTCAGTGTTAGTTGCTTCCCAAAAGCAAAAGACCCTCAGTTCATTTCCCTGGGCAGAGAATTGTTATTTTCTGAAGTCAGATGTTAGAGAGACGCTGAGAGAGACCCCACACACTGAGTCAGACACCCACAAACGAGCAGGGCATCCACAGGATTTTAACCAGCAGCCTTCTTCTGCTACACAGTTTATTTAATTGTGAAGTTGCTAATGGGAGCAGTTAAACAGGACAGATTAATAAACATATTTTTTTCTTTTTCTTGCATGGTCCCCAAGGTATTAATTTTCCCCCTTGCTTAATGGTGCTGTGTAACTATGGAAACCTCCAAATTCTCTTCACTCAAGTTTGCAGGGGGCAGGGGGAAGCAGGGGCAGAGAAAATGGAGATGTTATTTCTTTGGCACATTTCTTACAACTCCTAGATCCCACAAAAACAATTCTCTCAGGGGAAGGTATTTCTCTTGTTCTGTGAAATCTAATGGTAATTTAGACAAATTTCTCATCTTGGTCTTTATGTCCTGGATTTTTCTACTCATCTGGATGAGCTTGGGGAGGAAAGGAAAGGAGGAAAGCCATTGCTCTTAGCTTCCCAAAGACAAAGACTTTCAGTTCATTTCCCTTAACAGAAAATTGTTATTTTCTGAAGTCAGGTGTTCAGCTTCACACTCAATATTTTCTCAATGGCCATCCATAAAGAGAGAACAAGGCTCCCAGTTTGTTTCTGTAGCAGGACCATGCAGTGACAAGAACCATTTATCCATGGTGGTGGTTTCTTTTCTCCTGGGGATCTTCTAAAGATGGCCTGAAGATAAAGCCTGAACAGATTTCTCTGCATGGATTTGCTGTTGCTTGGAAATAGGATCTTTGGGGACACAATGTGCCTTCACCAAGAAACACCTCTGCTCTTTGCTAAATGACTGGCACACCATGGGTCATCTGGCCTAAAGACCAAATTTTCTTACCAGAGTTTATTCTGCACTTCAGGCCCTGAAGCTCCCAAAATTTTAGCTCCAGTTAATGGCCTTTAAGTAACACTTATGGGATTTTTTTCCTTGTAAAATGGGAAAGGGTTGCACACCCTGAGTGGTTTCAAAGGCCTGCACAGGCTGCAAACCATGGGCTGGATATATTGCACCTGATTTATTTATTTGCACTTGATTTATTAACTGAGTTCTTCTCTCTGAGGCTGAGGTATCCTTTGTTGGCAAACCAGGCAGGTTCTTCCCAAGGCAGGAGAAGGAAGAGGAAGCACTGGGGTCAGTGGGATTCATGTGGCTGTGCCATTTGCCACCAGTGAAAGGCTTGGCCCACTGTGCCAATAGAATTCCATAGGGTGTGTTCTGGAGCAGAGCACCCCAAACACTAAAAACAATCCCTTCCAATTGCTTACAAGTGCCCAAGCAACTTGCTATTTTTAAAATTAGAAGTAATAGTAAGTAATTAGTAAGAACTAGCAATATATTAAAAATCATTCACTGCAGGTAATTTAAATTTCATTGCTTTATTTGGGGGAGCAGGGAGAAGATACTATAAGTAGTTAATTTTTTTAAAAATTATTATTTCTGGCTATAAACACTGGCAAAACCCAGTAACTGAAGTTGGACTTCCAGTTCCTCAGCATGGAAATTAAACTTCCTTCTTAGGAGACCATTCTTCTTTGGGCTTCCAAAAATCCTTGGTTTAATTTTTTTTCCCCAAAGCCCAGTAGAAACAAAAGTTTTCTGCCTTGTTCTTTGCCTCTTTTATGGGCAGGAGGACATTTTCCTCAGCAATGAAGTGTTCCTGTGAGCATCCTTGCAGGCGTGTGTTATTTGTGGAGCTGCCTGGACATCATTGTCCTTTGGGCCCTCACCAGTGGGTTGGACTGTTCATGGATCAGGATCTGCCACAGGAATGCTGAGGAGCAGGACAGGACCTGACTTCAGGAAAATCTAGCATCTCACATTGCTTTGGTTTCCTTTCCTTCAGCATGTTTCCTCCAGGCTTCTGCTGAGACCTCCATTTGTTGATGAAATACTTCAACAGCTTCTTTAGGAGGATGCCAAGCAAGCAGAAAATCAAAGCATGCATTATGCATGGGAAGATACTAGTTCTCAATTTTTGTACAATTGCTTAGATCAAATCTTGACAGGATGTGGCTGTGAAGTTGTTCCACTGATTCCCAGGCAGTCTGTAATTGCCTGGAGATCTCAGCCTGTGAAAACACATCACAGCACCAGCCAGGGTCTCTCCAGGGGTAAACCTCCTGGTGTGGCTAAACCACTGTTGGAGATTAAAAAGTGGGAAGCACGGATAAGTAGGGAGCAATAAAAAGAAGGAGGAACATCTCAAGGGGCTGTGTGGGAAATGATGCAGCTTTCTGTCCCCAGCCTGTTTCAGGTGCCTCATGGAAGCCTGTTCTCACCAGCCTCCCCTCCCAGAGCCACCTGCCAGGCTTTTTGACAGCCTTCAAGGAATAATTTGATTTGATTTGATTTCATTTGATGAGCACCTTTTAAATATTGTCTAGTCCAATCCCCCTGCAATCAGCAGGGACATCTTCAACTAGACCAGTTTGCTGAGAGCCCCATCCAACCTGACCTGGAATGTTTTCAGGGCTGGGACATCTCTCTGGGCAACCTGTTTCCAGCATTTTATCACCCTCATTATTAAAAAATATATCTTACACTTGGCCTAAATCTACCCTCTTTTGGTTTCAAACCATTATTCCTCCATTCTATTGCAAGAGGCTCTACTAAAAGGTTTGCCCAGGTCTTTTAAGTGTTGAAAGGCCACAATAAAATCTCCCTGGAGCCCCTTCCCTGCTCCAGGCTGAGCAAGCCCAGCTCTCCCAGCCTTTCCTCATGGGCAGAGTGGCTTTTTCATATCCTCTTTGACAATGTGCTCCTGCTTATCTACCTCACCCAAGAGACAAGGGGCTGAGATTCCCCTCAGTATGCTGGGATGGCTGAGGCAGACACTTCAGACCAGTCTGACAGCTCTTCTGCCTTTCTTTTTTCTGGGTTTCACACCCTGCCCTGGCCCAGGTCACCTCTACCAGCTCATAGGATTGGCAGACAGAGAGCTTCTTTTTTTTTTT
>WEIU01017751.1:405828-461311 GCA_013389925.1 Aegithalos caudatus
CATCCCTGTGCACATTTGTGCATCCCTGTGGGCATCCAGACATCCCTGTGGATATTTGTGCATCCCTGTGGCCATTTGTGCATCCCTGTGCACATTTGTACACCCCTATGGACATTTGTGCATCCCTGTGGCCATTTGTGCATCCCTGTGGCCATTTGTACATCCCTGTGCACATCCAGACATCTCTGTGCATATTTTTACATCCCTGTGCACATGCCGGTGTGTGTGCCCATGGATTTGCCGTGTCCCTGCTGCCTTCCCGGGGCTGTGAGGGGGCAGAGCAGCCGCCGACTCCTCCCCGGCTCCTCCCTGGGCACCTGTGCGGGGTCGGGGGAGTTGAGTTGAGGTGGTGTGGATTTTCCTCACCCTCCCAGGGCTCTGGGAAAGGCAACTGGATTCCCAAACCTTTCTGGAAACCTGCATCAGTCACCTGTCAGAGCAGCTTGGGCAGTAACATCTGCCCGGAGATGATGCAGTGACGTGGTTTGCTTTGCAATTCAAATTACTGTTTTCTTCCCATTCTTTCTACCTTTCTCCTCATCGTGAATATTTTTGTTCAGTAGGAATCCAAGTTTGTTTTCTCTAATTTTTCTGTAATTTTTCTGGTTTTTAATCCTCTTCAGTCACTTTTCAAAACTCAAACGTGTTATTTTTTTCCCCCAGTAAGAGTTAAAGCATATGTAGAAGGAAAGGAAAACATCTTTGTTTTCTACAGCCCTCTAATTGCCTTTCTTTCCTTAAAGTAGTTAATAAATTTCAGGTCTCTTCTCATCCTCAGGGCCATCTGTAATGAAGTGGTGCCAAATTGTGATTAAAGCCTGATAAAGAGGGGCTTGAAAAGAGTCTGGTGGGGTTTCTTTGGTGGAGGGAAACATTTTCACACTCTAGGCACGAGAATATCCTTAAAAAACCCCAACCATTTCTTGCAGGTAAACCAGGAAAAAGAAAAGGCTGCAACTGCTTCTTAATAATTTATTAAAATCACTCTAAATGTGCTTGAAGCCTTCTTCTCTTTGTGACATTTTCTGTTGCACCGTTTTCCCTCCCACATTCTGCTTTGCACTTCCAGACAGAAGGCTCTGATTCCCTTTGGAAATCACTGCTTCTTCTCCCCAGAAAACAGAGTTTTGAGGAAGGAGATGTGCTCTCTCTAAACCCCTGCCTGTCTTTGCTCCCAGGGTTTGCCTCTGTGCCAGTGAAGGGGAATTGCAGCTCCTACTCCAGCCTGGCATGGGCATTCCAGACACGGTGCTCCCTCTCTGCCCCCTGGACTGGGACAGTGGAGCAGAGCAGGAAAAGCAGCTTCTTCAACACCTGTAAGTCTTGAGTTGGATCAAAATTATCACCTAACAAACAGGAGAGGGAAAAGAAATGTTTTGGAGAAATACAGTGGTAAAAATCTGTGTGTACTGGGGGTTTTTTTTGTGTGTGTGCTGAGGTCACAGTGCAAACTGCAGGGGTGGACAGGAGTGACAAAATCAATTTGTCACCTTTTAACAGCAAATAAGGGTTTGCTTTATGTCACAGTGTGTCTGTCTCTGGCTGGGAGGAGGAAGCAGCTTCCCCTCTGTTTCCTAGGCCTTTATTGAGGGTATAAATTGTGTGTTTATCTTCTCAATTAATGCTGTTTATGCTGGTGCTGCCTCAAAGTGAGATTGCTGAAATGCAAGGAGGTGTTAGACAAAAACTGCTGGTGACAATCCTGCAGGTTGTCTGGCCTTGGTGCAGTGTTTTCCTCCAGTCCTGGAAAGAATTTCACCTGTGCTTGCCCTAACTGAGGAGTGATGGCTGTCTAAATTCCCACTTCAGGACTGTGAATAAATGAGGGTTTTTTTTCACCTGTTTTGTGGTTCCTTATCCTGTCCTGCAGGGGAAGAGGAGAAATGGGAAGGACACAATCTCAGGCAGCAATCAGAGAGTGGGAATTTGATGGTTTGCAATCCATGGAATTTCAGAGCTCTGCAGAACCAGGCTTCCAGAGCTGTTCTCAACCCTGCATTTGTGTTCTTTACATCTGCCAAAGAAAGGGGCTCAAACACTCAGCCTGGGCTTGCTGGGTAAGGATTTCCTGGATCAGGATTTCCTGGATCAGGATTGCCCCTTCCCCAGTAAATTTTGACCATTGATTCCGAGTAATTGAGGGCAGAGAGGTCTCCAGAGATTTGGGAAGGGCTGCAGTGTGTGTCCCTGCATGGGAAAGGCTTTCTAAGGATGCCACCTGCAGGAAAAACTCCTTTAGGCAGGCAGAACAAGGTAAGAGTATGTAAGAAGGCATCCTCTGTTGTTATTTTGTTTATCCTAAATTAAACCTGTAGCACCACAAGTGATTGCAGTGTGATTAGAATTTGTAGGTTAGATTATTTCCTTAATTAGGCTTCCATTCATACTCACAAGCTCTGGATGAGCTCTGTTTTACCAGGAGCTTTTCCAGATGTCTGGTTAAATGACTGGAAATGAAAATATTTGCTGGGATGGCATTGTTGTTGTAAATTCAGTAAAATTTTACATGTTTAGGCAAACTACCTAAAACTATTGGCTTTGTTTAATAAGATGCAAAAATTAAAGTGCATCTCCTTTATGCATTAAGCAGAGAGAGCAGCCATGAGATGGAGAAGACTCAGGGTGTTGTGTTTCAAAGTGTAATTATTCAAAGAGCACTGTGTCTTACAGCAGTAAAAAGCAAACCCTTGAGGACTCAAATGAGGTGGATACAAGCAGTATAAATCACTCAGCTCCTCAGCAGTGCAGTTGCCTCAGAAGTGGCAGCATTTAAAATGCAGATTTGACCATTTTGTGTGGAACAGTTGTCAAGTGAAATGTCAGCCAAGTGACAAGGCTTTGTGGCTGAGGAAGGTTTTTCTCTCTTGTTAATGAGTGCTTAATTATCTTCATCATTCCTTGGGTGATATTACTGTGCTCTTGTTAGTTGGGCCATCTTTACCTTCAACATAACTTTATTTTTAATAGTTGGACTGGCTTAAATAGCAAGAATTCATTTAAATAGGAGGGATTGCAATTCTCTCTGATCCTCACCCAGATTGTTCTCTCCTGTAACTCTGACACAAAAACACACACAGGGGTTTATTCTTGTCCTGTGACTTAGTTCAGTGAGTTTTTAATGAAATAATGTAAAATTATCTTCTTTTTCCAGGCTTACTCTTTCCTTTTTCCAGCCTCCTGCCCATGGGTTTTTGTAGCTTTATGTGAGTTTTCTTTGGGCTAAATTGTTCATTTTGACAGCCATGTCAAACTCAATGATCAGAATTTAAAAAATACTTCCTTTTTCAATTTACAAAGAATTTTTCTTGAAGTATGAACATTGGATATAAATAACTACAGAGCTGCCTCTTGTCCTTATCAGTAACACCATAAGAAAAGTTCTGATGTTTCAGCATCAAGGATGTAAAGATGTACATCCATACAACTGCTTTTTAAATGTATTTATTTTTTTTTCCTTCTACAAGGGAGTTGTCAGTATCTTGAAAAATATTTGGTTAATTGCTTTTAGTCAAAAGAAAAGGGGACTGAATGCCTTATAGTTAATTGTACCTGGAGAGGCATTCTGCTGGGTTTTAATTGCATTGGGGTATTTTTGCAGTATTTATTTTGATGGTTTTACTGTATTACTTTTCAAAGGCACTTAGCCTCCCATTTTCATTTTGTTCTGAGGAACTGAACCAAGGCAAACTGAAATTTCTCTTCTCCAGATCCATCTGGTGACACTGAGGCACAGTAGTTACTAAAAATAAAAAAATGAAAAGCAACCTTCCAAAGATAGTAGCATTTACAACAACATCTACCAGCTACTTTTAAGGCCTTTTTGCTTTTTTCATAAAATGTTATAAAGGCAAAAAAATACAATTCCTCAGGGATTGTAGCTGGATTTATTCAGGGTTTGAATTGAGACTTGCCAATGAACTTTGCAATCCCACATCTGCAGCTTCTGCTGGCATTTTGACAAATTGCCAGCTTTAGAAAAGCTGAAATTCTGAATTTGTGAGTGCACTGTGGCAATCTGCTCAAGGTTTGCAGTTAAGTGCAGTTATTCCCTGTGCCACTGTAGTTGTGTGGATGCATCTGTTGGAATATTTTCTGGGATTCTGCAAGTTTTGCTTCTGGATTTTGAGGAAAATGCCCCCAAAACTTTCCTATTTGATCTTGGAGGGAAAAAGCAATTAAACTATAGATAATAAACAATTAGACTATAAATGTCTTTTTCTGCCAACAAATTTGCAGACCCACCTGGACAAAAATCCTTGTGCAATCCACATAATTGGAGCTTTTGCATTTTTTTAACAATGTTAAAACCATGGAGATGAGCAGATTTTGATGAGTGTGCTGTGGAATCTCACATGTTAAAAGCAACCCCCTCTGGTATTAGTGTGCCATTGTTCCATTTTTCTCTCATTAACAAATCTCTTTGTATTATCCTCTGCAGAATATTCCCTTTTGCATCATGGAGGAGAGGACTCAGCCTAGAGGAGTGAAACATTTTCCATGAGTAACTTTACAAAGCCCCAGTAGGTCTTGGAATGAAAGACTTCCACTTTCAAAATTGAGAGGAAAATACATTAGAAACAGAATTTCTCAGGGATAACAGATGGTAGGAACTGAGCTGACAGGTTTTGAACAGTTTGTGAGTTCAGCTGAAGATGATTAAGGTGTATGAAGTCAAACTCCCTCTTTGTTTTGGATGCTTCACTGCTGTTGATTTGGAAGTAGGTTTTGAATGTCATTGTGAGAATGACTCCAGCCACTCATAAGAATTGAGCTTGAAGTTGAATGTTAATGCATGCAATTGGAAATGACATCTTCAATTATTCCAGTCATGTTCAGCCACTGCAAGAGTTGCAGGTTTTGCTCTAAAGCTACAGGTTTTGCTCAAATTTTAAATGATTCATGTTCAGCCACTGCAAGAGTTTCAGGTTTTGCTCTTAAATTGTAGGTTTTGCTCAAATTTTAAATGATTTGATTCATGTTCAGCCACTGAAAGAGTTGCAGGTTTTGCTCTAAAGTTACAGGTTTTGCTCAAATTTTAAGTGATTCATGTTCAGCCACTGCAAAAGTTTCAGGTTTTGCTCTAAAGCTACAGGTTTTGCTCAAAATTTAAATGATTTGATTCATGTTCAGCCACTGCAATGAGTTTCAGGTTTTGCTCTAAAGACAGCTCCCCTGTGATTGTGTTTTCCTGGCACCTTTACCCCAAAATGCTCTGTAATTCAGGATGTTGTTGTTAGGCACATTCTGTAAAATGGTGGAGAGAGAATACAAGATCACAAGGCCTAGATTTAAAAATACACTGGAGCACTCCTTTTTCCCCACCTAAGCTACTTAAATTGCAGTTCTTTGCCAAATCCTGGTTGGAGCAGTTCATGCAGCCTGCTCTGTGCCAGCCTCTGTCCTAGGAATCTTTTAAGTACATCTGGAAAGGGAGCAGAAAGTTCTTTTTTGGAATGGTGTTTGTGAAACAGCAGGGAGTTTGTATGTTCCTGCAGAAAATGGGAGAGCAAGGTTGGAGTCCTTCAAATCAAATCTCCAGGTTCCAGATAAGTGTGTTAGACTTCTGCATTAAGTAAAAGGGATAAGTTAATTAAGTTAAAGGCCTGCACCCAAGAAGAAATGTCTCCTTGTGGTCATTAAGCAGCTGTGTGCAGACTGTAATTTATCATTAAATTTGTAATAGAATGTGTAGCAGCACATTTTCTGCTCATTCATAATTCATAATTTTTTCCAAATCCTGTTTTTGTTTGGAGAAGGTGTCTGGAGAAGGAATGGGGATGAAATATCATACCTTGTAAGGTTTCATCTGTTAATAAAAAAGTGTATTCCAGGCTGAATCTTGGAAGAGAATGTGATTTTCCTGAGTTCCTTAAGGTAATACAGCTGCACAAATGTAGTGGTGTTAGTGGAGAGCAGAAAGAAGCATGTTTATTATAACAAGTTTAGTGTTTTTATCATGTCAGTATTAATGTCTGTATCTCTGTGCTGTGCTGCCATGGGCTATTTGTCACCAAAAACCTCAGGAAAAGATCACTTGTGTTTGAAAGAAGTGAGTCTGCTTAGCTGTTTTACAAAATTACTTCTTTCTTCTCCTCTTGTCCCTTCAGTTTTTCAATTTGCTGCTCTTTGTCTTCCTTTGTATGCTCAGCAAGCTGTGAACTCCTCTTGCAGGAGGCAAAGAAATCTGATTTTAATCTCAGTTAATGAGTCTCTAGGATACTGGTTTCTGATGGGGTTTAAAGCAAGCCTTTCAATACTTGTGGCTTGAATAAATATTCATCTGATAAATACCTGATAAATAAATATTTATCTAATATTCATCTGATAAATAACCTGTCTCATTGCTGATATTCAGGGGCAATATAAAAAGACACAAACCCAAATCCTTTGCAGAATATTACAGATATTTTTTGTGTGGATTAAGTGAACTGGAGTGATGTGACACAGACTTACTGCTGGTGGCTGTTAGTGCTCAGCTTGCATGAAGCATGCTTTCAGCTCAGTTCAGCACTGGAGCTTTTTCTAGTCTGTAAAATAAAACTTTATAGATGACACTTTTTCCCCCCCACCACTCAGTAGCTCTGTGCTTTTGGGTAACTGACTAAAAATGTGTAGTGGCTTTTATGTCTGCTTCTATTTCAGCTCTTGAGGAATGCTTACAACACCCTATTTTACAAAGGCAAAATAAAACAAGCCCCTAAATCTCAAAGGCACTGCCTATCTGCTGTAGTGTCTTCATCCCAGAACATTTATCCAGGAGTGAAAGCAGTGCTGCTCCTTTCCCTCTGGAGCTAATCCCTGCAATCCAGGACATCTCTCTTGCCTGTATGTGCTCATAATCACCTTGCTGCTTTGCTGCCAAGTCACACTGACCTTTCTCACACACAGGTTTTTATTTTCTCCAGTGCAGTGTGTGGTGTTTCTGTCAGAAGCAATGTCCCCATCACTGTCACCTTCCTGCTGACAGCCCATCCCTTTCATATCCCATCCTTGTCACTTCCTCTTAAAATCACTGTGATACCTCCATCCTATAAAGAACTCAGCAGCCTGCAGGCTTCTGCTGTGTTTCATTAAATGCAGCTGCTTTCCAGACACATGATGGGATTATTATGGACTGATTAGATGAGCTGCACTTTGGGACCAAATGTGCTGTTTTCATCTGCCTCTAATTTTGTCAGAATTTGTGCAGTGCTTGAGGCCAAAGCTTGGCTGGGCCTGACCTGTTCTTCATGGATCTGTTGGCATTGGATGTTCTCCTTTGGTGCAAGGCAGTGTCCTTACTCTGTCACCTTTGCTACTTTCTGTTATTGGAATTAAAGTGAGCTGATGGTATGTATATTTGGAGTGCAGCTCAAAGTGCAGAATCTTTTTTTTGGCTGCCTTTCTCTTTTTTCTTTTCTTGTTGCTGTGCTGACCCTTTGTGAGGTCACCCAGACTGCAGATTGAGGGCCTGGTCCAGCTTAAAAATAGCCTTGCAAAGAAAAATGGAAGTACCTTTAGTACCTTTCTTGTGATTCCATGTTTCCAGGCTAGCAGGATTATCATTTTTTGAAAAAAAGAATTGCTGGTTACATAGTGTTTTGTGAATAAGCTGAGAAGCTTAACAGGATTGATGATCAGCCTTCCACATAGTGGAGTTGACTTAGCATGAATTTACTGAAAAATGTGTTACCTACTTATTTTGCTTTCTTTTTTTAAGTGAAGTAAGGGGGTAATGCATTTTTATATGGGTTTTTGTTGGTTTTGGTGGGGTTTTTTGTTGTTAACTCCTGAAGATGTTTCCTAAGTCTTGCTCTCCTTTGCTGGGTGAAGCCTCAAGGCAGTGCATGGTCCTGACCACAGAGGGCCAGAGCTCTGTGGTGAGTGTTAAATTAAATTAAATTAAATTAAATGAGTGTTAATGTTAAGGTGCTTTGCATTCCTTCCTCCTTACATTCCAGACATTGTATTTTCAGAACTTGGGAACAGCTGCAGGTTTATGTTTTGCTTCACTTTTGGTGTTTGGTGGCTTTTAAAGCAGGCTGGCCCTTGGATATTTTTAGGGGTGGTTCAAGTTGACTGTCATTGATCAATGTCCTTGGATAAGTATTTCAAACTATTGCTACTCTGAGTTACTAATTATTTTCTTTTCATGACCTGGAAATTAATACCTTACTGGTGACTTGTTAGGAATGTTTTAATTTAATTTAAATCCATTTTGATAACCCTTGTAAGAAGGCTGCCCTTGGCTGTGTGCCTGTCTGAGTGCAGGAATCAGAGCAGAGGCACATCCCTGCACCAAAGGCATAAGCACAGAGCAGGAAATTACTTTCTTGGCAGGGCAGTAATGCTACAGTTTCAATTCCAGCAGAGCAGGTTTCAAATTTGGGGTTATTTTTTGTTCAGCTTTGGTTTCCAGTGTAAGCTGTACTTGAATATAACTTAAGGAAGTTGGTTTTTTTTTTTATTTCAGTGACAGCTGATCAGCTGTGGAAAGGAGTTTTGGCAGAGACTGGCGTGGGAGTAAAGAAAGGAAGAGGAAAGAAAAGGAAGAAAAAGCTGAGGAAGAATCTCAACAGAGGCCAGGAGATTGGTGAAGGTAGATTCATAAATACAAAGCTGAGGACATGTCTTGATGTTTTTGTGTGTAGTGTATTGAATATATATTCTCTTGATTTCATAAGTGGGCAAATTTCCTTTCTGTGATGTCAGAACTGCTTGAGATATTTTTGCCTTCAAACAAAAGAAAATCTTGGTATGATAATTTAATATTGGTTTTGGTTTTTCAGATATAAATTCTGCATTGTAGACTGCATTTGAAATATGTGAGAGTTTTCCATTTTGTTGCATTTTTTCCTGGGTGCAGAGTTGCAATCCTAACTTGGAGCAAAGGATGATTTGTCTCTGTTATTTTTCAGGACGTTCTGGTTTCCTGTGGCCTGGTCTCAATGCTCCTGTGTTGCAAACTGGGAAAGTGCAGGAGGTTGCCCAAAGGAAAAAAGAAGAACGAGAGAGAATTCAGTCTGAAATTATTCAGCAGAGAGATACATGGGAGAAGAAAAGGAAAATAAAAATTAAGAGAGAGGGAGGATGGAGTGGGAAGTGTTGGGGAGGGATTCTCCTGGATCCCCCTGACCCTGGTCCTAATGGAGGTAAGGAAAAGAATTCATTATCTGCTTCCTCTCCCTCAGCCTTTCTCAGGGGGGCTTGCACAAAGGGGGATGCATTTTTCTGTGATTGAAAATTAATTTCGTACTTTGTTCCAAAAGTGCAGCAGGTACTGCAGACAGCAGTGAAATCTGTTAAAACACTGCTGAGTTCCCTGTGATTGTTCTGTGGCATCACAGACTGTGTGCTTTTATGTGGGATTACAGAATACTGTGGGATAAATCAATCTCTTTTTTTTTTTTAAATTCTAGTTCAAATAATGAAATAGGGTTTAAGATTATGTAGTTTGAATGTAGCTTTTAGAAGATGCTGCAATAAATAACTATCCTAATAACTATAAAAGCTATTTTTTATTTCCTAAGTAGTTCAATATAGTGAAACTAGAGCTCTTGTATGTACAGCAGACAGGTGACTTTTTTACAGTGCTGTTATTCTAGACTACTGGAGATTCTAGAATAACTTTAACATTTAGAAGCCTAATCTTTTTTCAACCAATTAAACATGAAAAAGACTTGTCAGCTCCTGTTGGGCTGAGTTTTTATTGTGAAACTTTGCTTATTGACATCTTTCTGTACACATTTAGGGGAGCTGGGAAGGACAGGTGGTATTTTCTAGCACTGCTTGCATTTCATTTTGTTACCCTAAGAGCAATTACTCCCTGGAAGAAAGCAGGGATGTGACAATGTGACAATCTGTCAGTGTGAAAATAGGAGATTTGGGGGATTGATCATTCCAAATTCCCCCAAAGTCAGTGGTGGAACCTGGAGAAAATGCCATGGTTTAATTCCACACCCTGAACACAAGCCTGTGTTGAGTTTATCCAACTAAAAAGAGTGACAGCTGTTGTAAATGTTTATGCATTTGTGAACTTTTACCTTCTGGTGCTTTCCTTGGTTTTCCTTGTGGCTGCTACTGCTGCTGTGGATTGCTGGCATTGAATTTGGCTGTGTGGAGCCTGTTGTAGTCAGATCAAATTCTGCCAAAAAGAGAGGAAAGGGCACTGCAGTCAAAATTGGGGAGTGGAGCTGTCAGCTTGTGTGAGAAATGTCTTGGAGAAAAAGCAGTTTCTGGTTAGGATGCACTGATTTCCTTTCAATCTGCTGAAAATGCTGGGGATCTTCAGGCTCCCACAGTTCTTGCAGCATTTTTCATTCTGAGGATTACTGATTTTGCAGGGGAATTGGGACATTCACTGTGTACAAAGCAATGTCAAGGTGATGGGAAGAGCAGACCTGAAGCTGCCAAAGCCAGTGAATCCTTCTGGGAATCCTTCTGAGGCTGTGGCATGGCTGGATTCCCTGGTGTCACTTGCTGTGCCAGCTAGGAGCAGAGCAAGGACAGCATTTTCCACTTAGAAATCAAATTATTTTTCTCCCATGTGTTTCTTTAGCAACTGCAAAGCTTCAGAGGGAGCAGAGGGTGCCTGCTGGGATTCACATCCTTAGTGGGAGCTGGGAATCTGCTTGGTGGAGACTGACAGATCTCTATAAACTGTTCATAAACATGTTTATAAACATCTTGGAGGCTGTGTGTAAATGATAAGCCAATGTTTGGTGAAGGACTGAGGCCCCAGTTCTACACAACTACACACTTTAAAGCTTTCCTTCAGAATCTCACTGTATCTACACCAAATAAAGGTTTTTCTGTGTTATACTGAAATGGCTAAGTTGGAAAAGCAAAGGTTGTAAGGATTATGGTTATTTGAAGTGGTTATGTATGGTTTTGTTTCATGCTCCCCCTCCCCTTTCTGGAATTTCACAGAAGTGTGGATAAAGAAGTAATTGCAGTTTGAAATCAAAGAATAGGTAGAGTTGGAAGAGACTTTTTACAAGTCATCTACTCCAAACACAAATTTCTTTGATTCCCTGTTAATTGTGTGGTAAAAGCTTCAGAATATCCTGAAAAATTCTGGATAATATTTCAGCCATAATGGAAGTGACCCATCTGGTGGTTTTAATGATTTACAGCTTTTATTGTGTGCATATGAAGTTTGAGGTTTATTTGCAGCTTTGGAGCACTATTTAGGGAACAAAGCAGTTTACACTGCTGCTTCAAATTATTCTTACCTTTTCTACTTCTTGCTGAGACTTCTTTATAAATTACAGCTCCAGAGAAGTTGTATCCTTTTTAATTTGTGGGGGCTGTGCTGACAGACAAATACCACAAGGAATTCTCACACCCTGCTTGTTTTCCCAACAGAAACTTATGAAGATTTTGAAGCAAGGGTCATTGAGGTGAGCATTGCAAACCTTTCTTTGAAGAATCATCACTACTTCATATTAACCTTGCAATTTTTAACAGTTCTTTGCTAAGTCAGTATTAGAGCAGTAGGAATTAGTCTGGTTTTCTGTTTCAGCTGCACAACCTAGGAGAAATTGAGTTACTTTGTCTCTTCAATCCAGAGAGAAGGGCTGTGAGAAACAACTCCTTACCAAAACAGCCTGATTCACAGCAGCTCCTTGTCTGGAAGTTAAAAGAATAATCAGGCAAGTCAGAAGCTGAGCTACCTGACAGCTCCACTGCAGAAAAAGCATCTGAGGTTCCTCTCCTGTCCTGATAAATGTGCAAATCCTTGTCCTGGATTACCTTTCTGCACTTTGCTGAGATGATCAGCTGGAATTCTGTCCAGTGGCTTGAGTGTTTTCTAGATAAATCCAAATCTTTGCTTGTGGCAGTGGCTTTTAGTCTCTCCTGAGACATGGAAAACGTGGAAAACAATGATGCTCTCTTGTAATTACAAGTCATGAGTTGGTTTCTATATTTTTTTTTTTAATCCTGCAGAGGGGAAAGATGTAAACTGTTTTAGATGTCTGCTGTGGAAAGGATAAAAAGCAATGGATATAAATAAAAAGCAAGGTAAATTTAGACATAAAGAATGACTTGCAAATGGGAATTTGAATACTGGAATGGATGGGGAGCATATGGAATGTCTTTGGAGTTTTTTAAAAACAGGTTAGATAATGTGTCAGAAGAGATGGGGAGACACCATCTGTGACTTGTTAACCCATTTTCTTATCTCAGTGGGCTTTTGGAGTGGACTGGGGCACAGCAAATGGGCTTTGATACAGCAAACACCACTTGGAGCACTTGGCCTTTAGCTGAGTCTGTCTGAAGGCCACTTATAAAAACTGGAATTGCACAGGAACTGTTGCTAAAAGAAGGGATTTTTTTTTTTTTGTTGTTCCCAAGCCCTGCAGCTGGGAAGGGGCACATTGCAGAGCAGGGAATGTTGGGCTGTGCCATGTCAGGGGACTTTGCCCTTCTGCAGAATTATTTACAAACAGCAAAGCTGAGTGGCTCTGCAGTGGTTCCATGTGCTGCAGAAATCTGTCTCAGTGCTTTAGGATATTTGAGGAATAAAAAAGCTTTTAGAAGCAGGCTCTGCTCTGTTACATGAGGTTGCCACAGATGAGCACTGAGGAAGTGGAATGCTTTGGCAGAAAAATAGCAGCAGCAAAAATTCCCTGTTCAAAATCAGCAGTGAGCTCAATTGAGTCTTGCAATTTCCTGACAACAAGTACGAGTTTTGAAATAAATAGATCATTTTAGCATTCCTGGCTTAAATAGGTGAGAGACATGCTGCTATTTCTGGATGTGTTTTCCATTATCTTTACCTTCACAACAGTACAGGAGATGAAAATAATGTTTGCTGGGAAGTTGTGCTTCACAGCAAGAAACTCAGAGCCATTTTTCAAGGACTGCCTTATGAACAAGGATATAAAGGCCCTTTTTGTTGTGATTATGCCACTGAAAAGGCTGTGCTGTTTTGCTGAAAAAAAAGGGAGAAATTGCTTATTAAAGTGTTTTCTTATAATGTAGAAACAGAAAAGCTGAAATTTGTTTTCTCCTGACTGAAAAACAGAGTGCAGCTCGGATTTTCACGTCACCTAGAACTAAAGTTGTCACAGAGAACTTGGGTTAACTGTTCCTTGCTTTCCCTGCTAGCCTAAGGCACATTTCCTGTTCTGCTCATATATTAGAGATAAGAACAAACTCCTTAAATAGAACTGCTGGTAATGCTTAACTGGTGTCTAACAAAATAAAATCACAGTGGTCATTAAAATCTACAGGTATATCTGGCATGCCATTATTATTTTCTCTGGAAGGCTTCATTTCGTGTGTCATCATCCATCAGATGAGTTTTTCTGTTATCTTTTTTACCAAAATAAACATGGTAACATAGCAAAAAAGAAAACCTGCATGGCATCCTGTGCTGTAATAGTAATTACCTTGTAGTGTAATTAAAATTGGAAAGTGAGGCCTTGTGCTCAGCAGGGCCTGGAGGCACAGAACATGAGGTGAGTGACCCTTGGAGCCTCTCATTCAAGGGAGCTTTCTAAAGTTATAAATAATGCCCTTTGCAAAAGACAGATCTTAAAGGGGTTTTATCCAACTCTGAGCTGCTGTGGAAGCTGTGCTTGGTGATCTCTTACTGATCTGTTCATGCTTTTTTTTTGTTCCCGTTGCCTGTTTCTGGTGAAGGCACCCTGAAGAATTTTGTGATCCATTTTAGCAGGGTCAGAGTGGTTTGGGTATGGTGCTATCATACCCAGTGTTTTAAATAAATGTTCTAGATAAATGTTAAATGTTAAAACATTTCAATAATGTTTTAAACAAATGAAAGCACTCAGAGATTTGTGTCTGAGTGGCAAAGTGTCAGAAGTGTTTTTCTTTCAGCACTGCACCCTGTTCTTATTTTCTCTCACTCCTTGGAGAAGTGTTGGGAGCAGGGGCTCTTATCCCACCAGGGGATCAGCCTGTGCAGTGCCAAGAGTGTGTCCTGGAGCTGGCAGCTGCCTGGAAATCATGGCTAGAACAGGATTCCTAGAAAGGAGAAATTCTATTTTATATCTAGAATCAAATTCCTAGAAATTCCCAAGGCCAATCCAGTTGGCCAGTCATCCATGTGGCTTTTACAAAACCTCCAAGGAAGTGTTGGATTTTGACCCTTTTTCCTAACCAAGTGCAACAGCTGAAAGCATCATAACCTTTAGCAGCCTGCCTTGGAGTGGAACTTATTCCACACTGTCCTTTCTCCTCTTAATAAATGTTTGAGGTGGTTTCATTTTGGTCTGGAGGTGCTGCTCTTCCCTGAGTTGCAGGAAGAAAGCTGAGCTTGCTGTATTTCACCACTGGAGACAATTCCATTAATTTGAGGTGCATTGGGATTGAGGTTGAGCCTGTGTTTCATCTGCTTTCAGAATTTCAGAACCAGTCTAATTTGAGTGGCAAGCTGATAACAACAGGGGTGGTTGTGTCTTGGTTTTGTCACTTTTGGGAGGCTGTGCTGGTTTAAGAGTGGCACAGAAGCTCCTTGTGTGTGTCTTTATTGCCACATTCTGGAAAGGGAGAGGAATAACCCATGAGCAGTTTCCTACAAATCACATCCTTTATTTTTGAAGTGCTGACTCTATTTTTGTCCAGGTACCTACTGAGATTGGCAACAGAAGATAAAAGTGTATGCAAAGCAAAAATAGTGTTCTCTTGATGCTCCTGGGGAGATGACTCTGCTTCACTCTCTTCTCTTCCATTATTATTTTGCATTTTCCTTAAATAGCCCTTTTACCCAGGCACTTTCATCTTGTGGGGCGTGGTTTTTGAGCTTGTTCTTGTCAGCAGTGAGTTTGAAGAAAGAAAAATAGCTTGGAATAAGCAATTGGCCAGGCTGGTACTTCTTCAAAGTGCTCTCTAGAGAGTGTGTGGGCACCTTGAATTAAACAGCAGCTTCCTTTTAATTGAGAGCAAGGTGAAATTTTGGAAATCCTAACCATAATCTGTACCTAGTGAAGGCACTGCAATTTTGGAGAGGTTGGTGGTTTTGACTTCTTTTTTTTTTTTTTTTTCTTTGGATTTCTTATGGTGAATTTTAGTAAGGATGTTTAAACCATGACCAGGTATTTTCTAATAATCTGCTTGCAGATGTGTAACACTACAACCAGAGTGGCATGCTGAAGAATTACATATGGAGAAAAGGATTTTTATATTATCTTTTTATACTTTATATGTGATTAATGTATTACAGACAGCAGATAAACTGTTTGTCTATATTTAAATAAACATTTAGTTCAATATATAAACAAAACCAAGGGAACTAGAACAGATGGACACAGGATCTCAGATTGCTGTCCCAAAATTGGGTTCCCTCACCCAATGTGAAGAAGCCAATCCACACACAGTGGAGCTAGAGGATTTATTTGTAGCTGTGGGTAAAGCCAGCACACTGAAAGCCAAAAACACAAACATATTTACACAGTTTGATTATTTACAGTTGTGCATAATGAATCTACATCCCTGCTTGGCTGAGCTGTCTCTCACCTGGGTTTAAGGGCACAGCACATTCTAAATTCATCTTTGGATTCTGAATTCATGTTTGGTGTTAGGGATGGCCTCAGCTTCAGAGGAGTGGTTTTCACATCAGAATGAGCTGAGTTCACCAAAGGATAAAATCTGAAGTATTTCTAACCCCCAGCTGTCCAAAGCTGGTTTGGGCTGACCTGTAACCAGTCTCCTGCCCTTATCTCATCATTTCAGGGACCTTTTGCCCCATCCTGCATTCCCTGTTCCCAGCACAGGCTCCCCCTCCCTCCTGCACCTCTGTCTCTTGTCCACTTTGGGATTTATCAGACCACATCAAGTGAAGGGCTGTAAAGCAGGGAGTTGCAGATGGAATTCTGGAATATTCTGCCTTGGGAGGGACTCAGCAGGGGCTCTGAGTCCTGCACAGGGCACCCCAAGGGTCACACCAGCTCCCTGGGATTGTTAATTATTGTTAATTGTGGAGCTCTGTCAGGCTCAGGGCTGTGACCACTGCCCTGGGGAGCCTGTTCCAGCACCCAAACACCCCCTGGATGAAAAATCTTTTCCAAATATCCAACCTAACCCTCCCCTGCCACAGCTTCAGGCTGTTTCCTTCTCCTTCCCCTCTCTCAATGGGATCTCCTTTTCAGCAGCTGTCACCTCTGTAATGACACTGCCTTCTGCAGATTCCAATCCTAAATTTTAATTCATGTAAAGCAACAACACACCTTGAGCAATTTCTGAGAGTTGTATTCTAGTTTCTATTCTAAAATAAGTTAAACTATAAGGGGGGCACTTCAATACTGGTGTCACTTTCTCATTATTGGGATTACTTTCCATTTTCCCCCCATCTTTTCCCACCATGCTTGGAATCACACATGAAGCTGGCAGCATTAGGGTTGTGCAGCTGAACACAACAGGGGTTACTTTCATGAAAGGGCACTCAGGTAATTTTTTTCTCTGTGGATTTTTAGCAAACTTTCTGTACCTAATGCCTTGGAGATGCAGTGACAAAGGTATTGTAGATATTTCAGATTTATCCTATAGACCTCTAACACCTTTTTTAGCAAACCTGACTGTCTTTAAAAATAAAAAAAACCACAGAAAAACTAACAAACCCCAACCCAGTAACAAGAAGCTTTGTGCTGTGTGGTTTTTTTTTCAGGTGAGAAATGTGTTTTGCATGAAGGCAAAGGAAGGCAGGAAGAAATCAGTGCGTGCCTTGGTGGCTGTAGGGAATGGCAAAGGGGCTGCAGGTTTGTGCATTTCTGTGTCATTTAACATCTGCTGCTGGCATCTCCTGGGGAACCTGTAGGCATGGCCCACAAGAGTTCTGCTCAGCTTGGAAAGATTCAAGGCCTGGTGTGTGTTCCTCCAGCTGATTTTTATTTTGCCTGCACTTGGGAGCAGAGGAAAATTTAAAGATTCAAGGCCTTGTGTGTGTTCCTCCAACTGATTTTTATTTTGCTTGCACTTGGGAGTGGAGGAAAATTTATAAAGAAATATTCAAGGCCTTGTATATGTTCCTCCAACTGATTTTTTTTTTTTGCTTGCATTTGGGGGTGGAGGAAAATTTAAAGATTCAAGGCCTTGTGTGTGTTCCTCCAACTGATTTTTATTTTGCTTGCACTTGGGAGTGGAGGAAAATTTATAAAGAGAGGGAAAAACTCTGAATAAACTCTCTTCCTGCCTCTTCTTTGGAAAGCTTCTTCATGGAACGTGTTACCACTGTAATCCAAATGTCCTGAATGATGGAACTGAAAATATCCCAGGCTTTTTTCTTCATTCCCTTCTTTATTTTTAAATAAAGACTGCTTCTTTTGTCTGAAGCAGTCACCACTACTCAGCTGTTTGAAACAAAGTCTGGTCAAACACACAAAAACAGCTTAAGCCTTAATTTATTTTTTTTTTTCCCTCAGACAACAATCAGCTGACATCCAAGGTTTTAGGTGTTCATAACTCCTAAACTGTGATTTTCTCTGAGCCCCTTTCTGAGTGTGACCTGTGCAGTGGAGTGCAAATTGAAATGCTGAACGTGGCTGTGAAATTCTTTGGTTTTTTTCCCCACTTCTCTTGCTGAGGATCATCTGCATCATCATTTTCTCAGCAGTGAAATTGCCTCTTTCTGTCTTGCAGGTTTTGCAATAGGGAAGGCAGGTGACAGGACAAATGCTTTAAGGAAAGTATGTTGATTGCAGTTTTTTTGCTTGATGATTTTATTACAAATGATTACAAATAATTACGCTTATTATTTCCTAATAATCAGTATAATTTGTGGTCTTTGCAAAAAATTAAGTGCCTTTTTTTTGTCTGTCTTGATACAGATAATCATGGAATGATTTAGGTTAGAAAAGCCCTTTAAGATCATCCTTTGAGATGATTTCCATGCAGTTTAGATGTGGCAAATCTGTTTGCCTAAATTGCTTTTCTCTTTCTTTTTTTTTAATATCTAATTAACTGAATAATGACAAATTGCAAAGGCTGAAGAATTCAAGGAGAAAAATGTTTTCTGCTCTCATTCTCTAGGCAAAGAATAAAGCAGTAAGCTCTTTACAGTTTATAGACCTGTATCAGAACCACACAAGTGAGTATTATTCTTTAATGTAAGCACTGAATATGCCAGCAAAGCATTTTAAAAATATTAAATAAAGTTTAAAATAAAATGTTAAGTAAAGTGTTTCTGACCTGATGCATATTGGTCTGGTTGAAGGTTTCCCTGCTCCTTTTTAAAAGTTCCAATCCAAACAATTCCATGGTTCTGTGCTTAAAATTTGGATGTTTAAAGCAGAGTGTTTCAGGCTCTTAATAAATAGCAAGGTTAGATCTGTTCTGGCACACTTTGAGTGAAGGCAGTCAGATCCTTTTCCAGGGTATTTTTCTTTACAGTGAACTCCTGTAAATTGCTTTTCCCCTTTCTGTGTCAGAGATGATTCCCTGGGGCTGCATCCATGTGGGCTGCAGGGTCAGCCTGAGGTTTTTTGGTTTGTTTTGATATTTTTTCCTGGGAGTTTTTTTGGAAAATCCAAGAATGCTGATTAAATCTTAGGTTAGAAATTAGATTATTTAAAAATATGAGTTAAATTTGTATCATGGGAGCTCAGTTCAAACCTTACTGAGGCTCACTGGAGGCACACCTACCTATTTTTCAATAATTTGTATGTCAACATTCACAATCTATTCCAGAGATTTTCCTAGTTTAATCCTGCTCTTTAAAGAAGTCAGGGGAGAGGAAAACCAATTTCACAGTTCAGAAAAAGAAAGGTACTAGTTAAAGCTTTTCTAGAAAGAAGAATTTATCTCTAATGCCTTTTTTTTTTCCCCACTCTCCAGTTTACCACGACATTTCTGTGAAATTTAAAAGGACAAAAATCCGCATGAAGAAACAAAACAAAGGTAATTAAAGAAGTTTAAATGTTAAAGTTTTAATAATTACTGACTGGTATTTATTTGATGAACTTAAACATATGTAGTGTCTAGTCTACCATGTTTTAAATGTTGAAAATGATCATTTTTCTTTAGCAATATCTGCTCTTGCTGACATGGCTTTGCTCTTGCAAATTGGGATTTGTCCCTTTTGTGGATTTTGAAATATGTTTGCATCTCCTTCACTCTGTGCCACTAAAATGGAGACAAAATAGAACTCCATTCCCACTGCTGGGCCAGGAAAAGGGAAGTGATGGCTCTGCACAGCCCCTGGATGTGTTCTAACGTGCTGCCTAACAAAAATAACACAGAGCAGCTCTCAGTGCTCATTCCTGAGCAAGTTGTGTGCTCACAAATAATCACACAGAGCTCATTTATGGTTTCTTTTCTCTCCCCCAGGGTATGGTCTGCATTGCCACCGAGCCATTATCACCATGTGCAGGCTAATTGGAATTCAGGACATGTATGCCAAGGTCACTGGATCTAAAAACTTGATTAACATCACCAGAGCTCTCTTCAGAGGCTTGAGCCTGCAGGTGGGTGCACTCCCAGTGCCCTGGGCTGTGGGGGAAGAAGGGGATGGCTGCTGGAATAATTTGTGGGCAAACAATTTCTAGTGCAGCCTTAAAATGAAGTCATCTTACAAAGGGCAAACCAAATCAGCCAAGGGGATAATTGCTCAGCAGTTTATGTACTATAAATACATATTACATGTATTTTATATATATATAATATAAAAAGAATGTTCCATGTATCTTTATGTTAGCTGATGTGGGCAGTAACAGGCACTTTTCTGTTGTCAAAGCAAAATTTCTGTGCACGTAAAGAAACGTTCCTGCACGGTACTGACATGTTAAAGAGCAGGATGTGTCTTTCCAGGAGCAGGTTCCTCTGGGATGACATTTTAGGGCTGAGTGAGTTCCTTTGGGATGACATTTTAGGAGTGATCAGTACCTCTGAGCTGTGGCTATGTGAATTTGTACCCAGCAGGATAAGCCTGACGAGTCATTCCCTTTGCACAGCGCTTCAACCGTTGATCAGAAAAATTCCTTTTGGGGGTGATTTTGGGGTAACTTTTCCCCCCTGCCCTCACATCCCACGTAGCTTTTGCCCTAAAAGGGGACAAATCATTGCTTTGGTTGTGTTTTCCCTGTGCTGTCCCAGGAGACTCACCAGCAGCTGGCAAACCAGAAGAGTCTGTACGTGGTGGAATTCCGGGAGGAGCGGGGCCCTCTGCCCTTGGTGGTGGCCCTGCCCCAGGGCGCTGTCAGGGAGGAGCCCGAGCCCCAGCCCGATGTTCCAGACACAAAACTGGAGTGGAGGGAGGTGAAGGAAGCCCAGGGGATGCTGAAATCTCCCTGGGCTGCTGTCAGAAGGGCAGCATGCTGACCTCTGTGTGTGCAGCTCCGGGGCTGGGCTCAGGTGCAGGGCAGCAGGAGCTGTGTGTGCAGCACTGCTGCCACCCAGGAGCACTGGGCTCCCTGAGCACTGTCCCACTGGGAATGCTCAGGTGGGAGCACTCTCTCAATGTCTTTGGCTTCAAGCATGCATTCCAGAAGATGGTTTGTAACTAAGAGCTCTTGTTTTTCCTTCACAAGCTCTTGGGAAACTGTTGAAAATGCAAGATTGTGACAGCAATAAAGAATCATCAGAGTGGGTTTAGTTTGGGTTTGTTTAAATCTTTTTATTTTTTATGTTTTGGTTTTTTTTCCAAATGCTGGTGTGTGGGAGATGCTGAAGCAAGCAGCAGCAGTGGGAGTTGATGTGTGCACCCTCTGTGTCACTGCTGTGGCTCAGGGGTTAAATTCTGTGCCTGTCATGGCATTTCCCCGAATGCCAAAAGATGCTTGGGCCACCTCTTTAGTAAATGTGGGAGAAAACACCTTCAAGAGCAGCCTGGGAATTTCCATTTGGAGTTCTGATGTTGGAGACACTTAGGAGCAATGTGTTAGACTGATTTCAATGCAGGTTTCTAAAGACAGCAGTTGTGTATATACAGACAGGCAGAGTGAATTTAATTGAGTTTTAGCTCAATTCAATAAATTCTAATTCCAATGCCATGCCTGCTGAGCAGTGGGATAAAGGTTTTGTGGTTTTTTTTTCTTTTCCAGCTCAGAATACACCTTCAGTAGGGGTTGCCAGGTGTTCAGGTTGCAGAGTTTGTCAGCAGCACATTAAGCTGCTGTTGGGGAATGTGTGCTGGCACTCAGCTGGCATCTCTGAGCTCATGTCCCCACATAAAATTAATCTTTTGTGGCTTTTTGTTCATATTAACACAGGGGTTTGTGTAGATGTTTTACAGATTGCTCATCGCTCACAGAGCTGGCTGTAAAATGAAACTCCTGCATTTTCCATGGAGCTGGCCATAATTTTCTATTAAAAATCAAATTCTTCTCCTGCAATTCAGGAGAAGATGAAAGTTCTCCTTACTCATTGCATTGCTGGAGGCAAGGTATCCAATATGCAAATATTTGGAGAACAGTTATGGTGGTTAAACCATTTAAGCAAGAGCAAGATTACAATCTGGGCAGAGTTAATGAATATGTCTGCAAACTTGTTTTTAATAGGAGTTGAGGCTTTGCCTGCCTTCAATTGCCCAGATTGGTTTAACTGGCATGTAATTAATTGCCTGCTCTCTGGAGCAGGTGCCTGCTGCCCTCCTTGTCCTGCTGAGGAAGCTGGAGAAGAGCAGAGATGGGAATTCCACACACACAACCAGCTGAAACCTGCTGCTGGCTGCAGGGCACAATAGGCCCAGTGTTTCAGCACTGGGAATGGGACTTGTAAATGCTCTGGGGGAAAAAAAAAAGCTTTATTTGTGGCTTTTGAAATGGGCTGCTCCATCCAGGTCCATCTGCAAGGGAATCCCAGCAGTGGAGGGATCTGGGAATTCCTGAGCAAGTGCAGGGAGGGAGCAGCCCCACATTTTTTTGGCCAGGCAGGGGCTGCAGTGTCTGTGTTCCACAACCTGCAGGGGATTCCCACATCCTGGGGATCCTGAGCCCCTGGAAGTGTCCCCAAGGGGAGAGGCTTTGCAGTGCCCAGTGTCCCAGCAGAGCCACAGCACATTCTCAGCTCAGGGCTGCCTCCTGGGCTCTCTGTGGGGAGGAGATGTGGTCTGTGTGTCCTGGGAGAGCTCTGAGCTCCATCTTGCCCCTCAGGAAGCGTTGGGGCTGTGCCATTTCCCAGGGAATGTCATTCTTCAGGGCTGTGCTGGCAGGAGAGCTGGGCACCATGGACCCTTTGGGTGTCATTTTCTGTCCTGTGCAGATTGCTGCCATTCAGCAGCCACCCTTCCCTGCCTCCTTCCCTGTGTCACTGCTGTGCCCAGCTGAACCTCAGCAGGAGGGGATCACAGCTCCATTCCCAGAGCTCATCCCTTCCCTGGGCCCAGCCCTCCCCAGGGAAAAGCTCTCAGCAAACAGCCTGGGAGGGGACTGGTGCAGACTGGTGTGAACTGGTGTGTGGTGGGCAGGGGGAGAGCAAAGGGCACAGCGAGGCAGAAGGAAGGAGGCTGGGGCTGTGCCAAGATGTGGCTGTAACTGTGATGGCACAGGGGACACAGGGGACAGTGCTGGCTGCAGGAGGAGCAGGCACAGCTCATGCCAAGGCTGCAGATCCCTGCAGATCCCTGCCTTTGTCAGCACATCCCAGCAGGAAGGCACCTTTGTGTTCCAGTGTCACACTGATGGCTCCTGGGCAGCAACACCCCCGTGAGGATGGGATGATGGAATTAAGCTCAGCTGGTTTCCACAGGTGGGTGTTGAACTTCAGAGCCTGTGCCATTGTCCAAAAGTGGCTTTGGGTTCCCTCCCTGCTCTGAAAAGGGATTTCTCTTTCCACCTCTGTTGTAACCAATTCCCTGTTGTCACAGTAACACAAGCAAAACAAGTCAGGCTGGTTTTCAGGGAGGGAAGAAAAAAAAACCCACAAATGTTTTCCTTAGTTTGCAATTAAAAATCTTCAAACCAAACCCGTGGTCACAGGTCAAAAGTTTGCTCGGATATGAAGCAACAGAGGAGCCTCCAAGTCAACTTTTATTTCCCTCTTCTCCTCTAGTCCTTGTTATCCAGGAACTCCAGACTTAAAATGGAAACATTTTTTTGCTCCACAAGCTGGAAGAGATAATAATTTGACACCAGTGTTTTTTAGGCACCTCTAACTTGCTGAAAACATCTCTTCCTGGGTCTGCAGCCCATCTCAGTGAATTCATTGTCAGCATTTAACCCCAGCTGGCAGTGAGCTCACACAGCCCCTGTCAGGCTGCAGCAAAGGGAAAAAGAGCAGCACTCACCCCTTCTCAGAGTGACACAAACCCATCTTTATTAGTGACAGTATGAGAGCAGCCATTCACCAGAGGCAGGAGTTGGTTCTGATCACCCAGAGAATTCTCCTGCAGCCTGGGCCCCTTCCAGCTTCTGCTTTGTACAGGGAGCCAAGGAAATTCCTGCTGGGCCTCAGAGCTCCCTTCAGGAGCTGCCATCACCCACCTTGCTCCTGAGCTGAGTTAAATGCTGTCCCCACTGCTCAGCACAGGTCAGAGAAGGCATTTTCAGAAACTGCATGAAAATATTACTTTGTGCAGCAGTTTTAGGGGGGAATAGACTTAATTGGGCACACAGCAATTAAAAATTACAGTTTCACACTTGTGCTCCTTGGTGCTTCTTGTTCACTTTTTCCCTGATACAATAACAACTCCTGGACACAGAAAACTGCAGTCTAGGGATATTTTAGCCCTTTGAACCCAACTATACTATGTTTTTTTAAAGCAGAATGGCTTTCTTCTATTATTTTGGCCCCAGCAAAGCATCAAACTGTACCCAGCCTGTAAGATACTGAAGGAAAACAGATTATATGAGGATATTCCTTTCTCTGGCAGGCTCCTTGTCTTCATCACCAACACCCCACATAAAAAAAGCTGCTCTGTTTATAGGCTGCACATTAAAAAGCAAACCCCAAACCCCAGCCTGGAGACAGCACTCATCGTTCCTGGGGTTGCTCGTGGCTCTCAGGACGATTTCCACCTCAGGAGTGAGAACACCTTGTGGATCACATACAGCAGGGTGGCCACGAATGCAAACACCTGTGATGGGAAAACACAGCAGCCAAGTGACAGCCAGTCCCACCTCTGGAGCCCTGTGCCACCCCAGCCTGTGCCACACGTCCGGGGACACGGTGCCCTGGGGACACCACAGCTGATTTCTCTCCCTCCCCACCTCCCCAAATTGTTGGTGCAAGCAAGGATTTGCACTTGGAGGCCACTGCAGAGGCAGGTGCTGCTGTCCTGGCCCTGCTGGCAGGCACTCACCACGGCAGCAATGTTCTCCTTGTACATCTGGCTCGTGGGGAGCAGCCCAAGGGCGTAGGTGGTGTAGGCTTCCAGCACTGCAGCACTGAGGTAGAACAGCGCTGCTGTCTCGTGGCAGATGACATCCTAAGGGACAAGGATCACACAGTCACCTCCTGCTGGAAGTCTGGAAGCTGACAATTTGGGGGTTTTAGTACGTGTGTGGGGCAAGATGGAGGATTTGGGGTGTAATCTAAGTCCTTCTTCACAGGTTTGGATGGCTTTGGGTGCATTGCAGGCTTCAAGTAGTTAGTTATTGGGTTTAAAGTGAAAATAATTGAGGTGGCATTTCATAATTGGACAGATTGTCCTTGAAAGGACCTGGCAGAGATAGAGGGGTAAGGCATTTTACCTCATTTCTCCAACTTGGCTGGTCAGAGCTCACAGCTCGCGAGTCTGGAAATAAATAAGTCTGAACACAAAACGTACATTTCCCATGTACTAACCCCAGCCTTGGCAGAGAAAAAGAAGCCTGTGGGGGTGTGACAGTGCCCCCAGAGCCACAGCAGGCTGCAGGTTGGGGTGCAGGGCAGGCCCTGGGGGCACGTACCAAGGCGAGCCAGCAGCCGCCGCCGCCGCCGTGAGCCCCGCACAGGTACAGGCACAGCAGGGAGATGGACATGACGAAGCAGAACACGGAGACAAACATCACCCAGCCCTGCAGCATGGAGCTTGGGATGCTCGAGGAAGCCACCAGGATCCACACCAGGCCCCCAAAGATCTGCAAAGTCAAAGCGGGGCACAGGGTGAGTGGGGGGTTAAAGGGTTTTGTCCGGGGCAGGGCCAAAAGCTGTGGCACTGCATGAATTCTTCTCAGCCTGCCCTTGGAAATGGGCATTACTGCCACTGATGCTGACCAAAAGAATTCCTCCCTGTTGCCCTGCCTCCTGGTGCCAGTGTCACACCCTCCCTACACCGTGTGCTCAGAGGCTGATGTAGCACAGGGGTGTCTGCCTGGCTCCCAGTGTCACATCCCTGCCAGGAGCAGTGAGCTCACCTCCACAGCTGCCCTCACAGAGGATGTGCCAGTGCCAGGCTGACAGGAGGGGCTGGCTGAGGAGAGCTTGGACCCTCTGGGTAGGGGAAATGAGCCTTAACTCCCAGCTCCTGCCTGGGGAAGGAAGCTTGTGCTGCTGCTCCAGCTCTTTGGCTCATCCTTCACTGGCTGCAGCAGAGCTGCTGCTGTGGGAGCAGCTGGGAGCCTCTCAGCCAGCCTGGGGAGTTTGCCCTGGGTTTTCTGGTGGCACACAGGGCCAGCTGTGCCCAGGCTCCATCCCTGCAGCAGCAGGCTCCTGCACAAGAGGATGGAGCACGATGTTCAGTGTTGTGGGGTGTCTGGATTGCAAGGGGTGCCTTTGCACTGAAATGTCCTCAGTGGCTTTTCTGTACCACAGATCAGCCCAGTTCTTTCCTGGAGCTGTGCAAAGTTTAATCTGTGCAACATGCAGTGATAAGGAGCCCCAGAGCTGAACCCAGCTGTGCAGTGCTGCTCTGGGCCCCTATCCCTCACCACAGCCAGGCTGGGGCTCAGGCAAATCTCCAGAGGCAGGAGAGCTTTGCTGACTCCAAGGTCATTCTGTGGCCAGCGTAGCCCAGGCAGCATCCAAGTGCCAGCTCACACTCATTTCCATTTCCTCCCAGGCATCTTGCAAGTGGAAAGGGAGGTTCTGATTTATGGTTTATGATAACTCAGAAAATGCCACGTCAGTTGTGTCACCCCACAGTTGCAGGCAAGTTCTTTGGTGCCATTATGCAAACTGACACATTACATCACTTACGTGGTTGGGAAGTGGCAAAGACCTGAGTGAAAATGGGTTTGCCAAAGTGCTGCTGTTCTGGTGCCTCTTGTAACAACCAAAGGCTGGCACTTGAGCATTAATCCAGTCCTTTTAATCAAAGTGCTGGCAAAGTGAGTGTGCTGCAGCTACAAATCCTGGGGGAAAGCCTTATGGCTGCTCCATTAAAATCAAGCACAAACTATGGTGACATACAAGAGAAGCAGCACAGGTCACTTCCTACCACTCACATCTCTCCTTCCTGCACCCAAAACAGTCTGTTTGACGTGGTTTGATTATTGACTTTGGTTTTGTGGTGAAGACTCATAAAAAGCAAGGAAGGATTGAGCCATTTTGAGTAACTCAGCAGGATGTGGTCAGTAGTCTAGGAAAAAAAACAGTCCTTTAAATAGCTTTTACAAAGCAAACATACCTGCTTTCAGCTTGTTTCAGCTGTTCCACATGGGTCTGGGTATCTATATGTGCAGAAAATTCTTCAAATTAAATAGATTACAAGGATTAAACTGAGCCTCACTAATTAAAAACAGTAGCTCTTAATCAGCCCATGCAAATGTGGCAATCATCTGAGCTGCAGGTAGGATCTTCTGAACATTTCACAACTGTCTTAGCATTTAAAATGCCAATTGTATTTTGTTTTGTTACCATCTTGGTTGGCAGCCTGAGCTTCCAGTAAAGAATGTGAACCTCTTTATCCCTGTGAATGCTGTGATTGAAGGCAGCCACCTCCTTTGTACACAGCACAGGTCACACAGCTGCAGAGCCCAGAGTCTTCCTGGAGATGAAGAAATCCAGTCGTGCAGCATTCCTCCTTCCTGGGTGGTTCCTGGAAGCATTCCTTCAGGATGCACTTTTCCAGACCTTACCCAAACCAAAGGATAGGGTGCTCCTGTCAGCCCTGCCAAATCCCTTGGAGACAGGGATTACAAACACACCCTGCAAGGGGAACAAACTGGCTGAGGCCAGCAGCAGGACTAACACAGCTCAGGTGGCACAGCCAAAACCTGCACAGGCAGCAACATCCTCTGTGGGAAATAGAAACAGCAGAAAACTCTCACAGCACTGCAGATGTAGGCCTGGAGTTACAGAGATACAGAATGAGGACATGGAACAATAGGACAGTGTTTTGTGATGTGCAGAGTTGGGCCTCAGCAAGTAGGAAAATATGTTAAGATAATAGTAAAATTCAATGATGAGGCTCTGTGCTTTGATTATAGAAGAGTATAAAAAGTTCCTGAGTAGCAAATATGAAACAAGCACCTGTTGTTAGATATAAAGTAGAGGTGTAGTTTTAATTACTGGTTTATGCAGATGCCTGTAAGCAATTAACAATCTGCAATAGACAG
Source organism: Aegithalos caudatus (assembly GCA_013389925.1). Lineage (NCBI taxonomy): Eukaryota > Metazoa > Chordata > Aves > Passeriformes > Aegithalidae > Aegithalos > Aegithalos caudatus. The sequence goes on from WEIU01017751.1 coordinate 433,182, forward strand.
CCCCATAACAGAGAATTCTGGCTGCTGCTGGCAGAGTGAGCTGTTGCCTTCTTTCAATTGTCTCCAGCTGTACTGAGGCTGTTGTTGCAATAAAAGCTCAAGGAACATCTCCTGGCAGAGCTGTCCTGTTATTTGGAAATGTGGAAATGTTAATATCCAACAATGCTCCCTCACACAGCTGCAGGAGAGCTGGGCCCTGCTCTCAGGCAGAGAGAAACCAGCTCTGCTCTGCTGAAGCAAAACCTTGCTTTGCATCCTCTCTGTTCTCACCAGGACAGCGAAGGAAATGCTGTCAACCCCAGGAAATGATACGGTGACAGGTGACAAATCTGAAGTTTTTAGCATAAAATAACCTGAATGCCATCCTACAACACTGAGAGCTCTCAATGCTGGACCCAAGCCCTCAGAACTTGGGAAAAAGCCTCCCAAGCTCTTGTGAGGAGAGCACGTTCCATGAGTGGGGCAGAGGACACCAGGAAAAGGTTCAAGTTGAGAGACTTTGTATCTCATAACCTATGCTCAGAGCAAATGCTTTTATCCACTTGCCCAGTGCATTAAGATTACCATCTCCCTCTGCTCAATGAAGTTACAACGTGGAAAGAATTTCCAAGGTGTTTGCTCACCCTTTGCTCTCCTCACACCCCCACCTGTGGCTGGGAAATGCAGCCATGGAGCAGCACAGCCCTGGCTGCCTGGGCTCTGCTGCTGCTGGAATTCCCTCAGCTGGCCCCAAACCCCTGCTCTGGGCCAGCAGCTCACCCTCTGCCTGTCTACAGGTAATCCAAACAGGAAAAACACCCCACAGTCATCATTACTCCAGGCTCCATGGCATGAAAAAGTACAGCCACAGTCAAACTTCCATGTATTTGAAATACATACACCAGAATCACTCATCTAAAATCCCTTCTGTCCAGAAAGGAATTTTACCCCACCCAAAACTACAAATGCATTTTCTTTACCATCCCAAGCACCTGAGAGAGGGACTACTGACAAGCCCAGCCCTTGCATTACAGAAGTTATTTTCCACTCTTTTTTTCATTACCTCCCTGCTAATTAACCAGCTCCATTTGGTAACCTACTTTAAACCCACCAGCAACCCTGCTGTTTTTTTTTAGCAGATAATGACCATGTTTTCCAAAGGCACCAGGAAAACCCCACTGCAGGCTGGAGGAGAGCTGCAGAACCTCACCCCCTGTGCTTTTCTCCAAGGCTCAGCTGCCCCCAGCCCCTGGTGGCTCAGGGAGCTGGTTTGGGGACAGTGCCACCCCCAGACACCTGCAGCCACGGCCCTCCCCAAGGGAAAAGTCAGCACTCACGATTTCAGGGATGAAGAGCACATCTGGGAAGGTGGTCAGGACCCCCAGGCCGCTGGGCAAAGTGCTGCTGGAAGTCGAGGAGGACATTGGAAGCCTCTGGCACGGTGGCTGTGGGCCACTCTGCTCCTCACTGCTGAATGCAGCCTGCTCACCTCTCCCTCTCTCTCTTCCTCCTTTCCTGCCCTTCCTGCTCTCTCTTCTTCCTCCTTTCCTGCCCTTCCTGCTCTGCTTTTTCCCCCCCCTGCTCCCTGCTGCCAGATGAAGACAGCTGTGAGTGGCACAGGTGTGGTCGACCTGCAGTCACATGGGAGGTGCAGGGCAGGGCTTGTCCCCGGTGGCACCAGGGGACACCGGAGCCAGCATCCCCGAGGTGCTCACTGCACTCAGGACATGGGGTGTGACACAGGGGAAACTGCAAAGACAGACACCCAGGGATGAGGGCAGCCAAACTGCGGGGTAAAAACACCTCCAGCAGCTCAGGAGGAGGTTGGAAATGCCAAGGGAACACAAAGGATGAGACTTCCCAAGCAGTTTCATTTCAGTTTTTCCTTTTTGGTTTGTAGTACATGGGAGGAAGTCATTCCTTCTTCATATGGAATTTACTCCTTCTTGACACACTTGGGCACACAGCAAAAACCACAGAACTCCAGAAGCTGAGGCCAGAAAGAGCAAAGAAAGGACCTTCCTTGAGAAAGGAAGACTGCAAAAAGTGTTCTTTGGAGACAGCAGTGAGGCAGAGCAGTGGAGGAGGCTGCAACATCAGAAAAACTGGGCAAAATGCATTTTATAAGCAGATTAAGTGAGGGGCAGGGTCACATGGCAGAGCAGGTACAGAACCACGGTGCTGCTGGGGCAGGGAAGGGATGGACCTTGAGCTCTATCATTTCCAGGCTATTGAAACAAAAACATGTAAGGAGGTAATGCCATCTTTTCTTCTGGAGGCCTTTTCTCACTTAAATGCAGACTCTAGGGAGGTATAAACCACTAAGAACTTCCTATTCTGGAAAGCTTTCTCTGAAAGAGATCCCTGGATGTGGAGTTTTGGAGTTTTGGTGTCCAAATCCTGGAGGTGAGCTCCAGAAAGAGGATGAGGATGCCTTTGTTTGAGGAAAGCTCCTCAGCCCCTGGGTGCTGGTGCAGGAGATGCTGCCCCAGGCAGGTACAAAGCAGCAACAGCTCCTTGCAGAGAATTTCTGTGTTACAGCAGTCCCTGCTGGAGGGATTCAACACTGGAGGCTGCATCCAAATTTTGGTGCAGGGCTCCTGGGAGTGGATTGCTCCCACACAGGAGCAGGGAAGAAAGGTGCTGGCCTTTACCTCCCCTGCACCAGGAATACTGGGGAGAGCTCTTGCCTTCCAAAAGTAACTTATTTCTTTTTGTCCTGGCACACAGCAGACACTTGAGTCTTCAAATCTGCTTTTTGGGTTTCTGAGGCAGTGTGACAGTACATTTAATTATCTATCAAGTACCCAGGGATATAGGGTGCAGTTCTGAATGGGGACAGTGGGAAGGTAAAAGCCAACATCTTTTTTTTGTCCTGGCACCTTTGGTGGGAGCACCTTCAGGTCTGGATGCTGAAGAAGGGACAGTGAATCACCTCAGTGCAGTTCACAGGTTATAAAAGATATAGTCCAGCACTGGCTCTTTCTTCCAGGATCTTCTCTGCAGGAGCAGCTGCTGGAGGTTTTTAATTCTGGACATAGATTCTGTGAGAGAATCTGAGGGCAACACAGTAAAAAGGAAGATCAAAGACCTACATGTGGTGCAGTTTAAAGGCTGGAAGAGGAAGGGGAAGGCCAGGGCTGGCTTCTTTTCCCTCAGAACTGTACAAAAGCAGTTGCTGGCTGTTTAAAGCTTTGAAGCTGGGACATTGATATGAATGCAGCTGAGAAGGAAAGTGCCCAACTCCAGGGTGTGGGGTGTAAGACAAATGTGGAGCCAGCAAAAGTTTCCTCAGCTGGCAGCTGTTGTGACCAAGACTTTTGCTGCATGGTTGCAGTTAAAGTACAAGATCTGTGTGACTGAAAATACACAGAGGTCCAATTATTTGGAGAAATTTTGGAGGTAGCACCCAAACTCCCTGGGTGGAAAGTGCATATCCTAACACACCAGCTGTGTCACACCCAGCTCCATACACACATGGACATTTATATTTCATTTCCATACCCAATGGCTGTCCCTCCAAGGTCCCTGTAGAGTTCCTTTAGTACATGATTGAGTGCTGTCCATCCCAGATCTCTTCCAGGGCAGCAGAGCTGGGGTGCTGCTGGCTGGGTGCTGCACCAGGAGCTGGAGCAGCCCACACTCACTGTCCATGGGAATGTCACTCAGCAACCAAAAAATGCCACAGATGCAGAGCCCAGGCTGGGGTGGGCCAAAAGGAAACATTCCAAAATCAAGAGAAATTCTGCCTGCCCTCCTACAGCTCACACATGTCTGGATTTAAACTCTGTAGGTGTCCCTTGGCTGGAGAGCAAAGCCATCTCTGCCCTGGCCCACGCTGCTCTCCAACAAACTCCCCAAAGCAGGAGGTGGCAGCTCCCCCTCCTGCCAGATCCCAAATTCCTGCTCTTTGCTCCCCCTATCCCCTCTGCAATGCCAGTGGCTGTGGCACAACAGCTGCCCAGCTCCAAGGATGGCACAGCAGGAGCTGCTGAAGCTCCTCAGGTTTGGAGGAAGCTGCTGACACAATTTACTCAGTAAAAAGGGAGTCAGCAAGAAAACACCAGCGCTGCTCAGAACTGTCCTGTAAGATCATCACAGTGGGGGGATTGATTTCCACCCCTGCTCCCTCAAACAGAACAGGCAGGTGCTATTCCCTGAGCACTGAAGGCTGGGAAATAAGATTTTAAGGGTGCCTAAGCCCTCCTGAGCATTTTTCTGGGATTATTCTTGGCACAGAACAGGTGCCACACTCAGCATCTCTGTGGGTGTGCTGCCCAGCTTCCACAGGCAGTGACACAAACTCTGCTAGGAGTTCAGCATCAGCTGGCAAAGCCCTCAAGACCTGTCAAGAGGATCCCACAGGGTACACAAATGAGGGAAAAAATGGAGAAAAAAGAAGTTTAAGAATTAATCACATAGTGAGGAAGGTATCAATTAACAGCCACAGGTTCCTGATGCCAGTATTCTGGTCCAGTGCCCCCTCCCCTTGTCAAAAACACAGCTCACACACTTGCAGTTTTGTTTAGGGTTGTTTTGCAGCTTTGTTTGGGTGGTTTTTTTTAATAAAAGAAGGCTTCCAGATACCTAATCACTATTGTGCTGTTTGTGCAGGACAAACAAACTTTAAATACTAAAATGCACAAGTCAAAACAAGCTGTTTCAAACTGCTCAGCAGTGCAGGCTCAAGCACTTATTTGCAATGGCTTTACTCTTTGTACAATCAGTTCTATATGTAGCAATGACTGAATATAAAGAATATAGTACATACTATTGTTTTCATTGTCAATTTACAAGAGAAAAAAAATAAATATTTTCCATTCTTATTATACAGGAACACTTCAGTAGAAAGTTACAGCTGTTGTGTTGGCATGACCTGCAACATCAGGAAGAGAAGGGACATGCATACTTATCTATTAAGAACTCTAAACTATGACTTGGTAATAAATTACAGAGGATAGATACCAGCCAACAGAATACTGATTATCTTGAATTCATTTGTGATTCTTGCTCCATGATAAAAGCCAACAAAAAAAACAAAACAAAACAAAAAAAACCTTGCAAAATACTCAAGCCAGTAGCTTGCATTATGTAATTAAGACAAACCACTTCTGGTAGAGCCTCTTCTCCAAATGTTTGTGAATAACAGGCTTGTGGTGTCTCAGGCAAAGGAGATTAAGTTGTTGAGCTGGTCCTTGCACCCTTCACACATAACTAGCACCATAAAGATGCAAGGACCTCAGCAAACACCTAGATTTCATGCTTAATAGATAAAGCATGCATTTTTGTAGAGTTTGTGCAGGGTACAATTCATTAAGGTTACTTGTGTAAGAAGGTTCTCCACCACTGAAGATGTTAGTGTAATTCTGCAATGTTAAGGTTATCAGCAACGTTTTTAAATGTTTAGCAGGCCTGTGTGGGATGAAAGAAAAATCCTGTGCTCGTGGTTCCTCCCTGATTGCTGAGCACAGGCACTGTACCACTGAACTGAGAGCTGAGGAAACAAAGACAGCAGCCTGAGTGCCCAGTGAAGTGGGGAAAAACGAGCTGCACTTGGCTAAAAAACAAAATAAATATTTTAAAATGGCACAAAGCTTTGTACAGGAGGATCTACCAGTGCAAATACATATACATGAGGTACCAATTGGATCAGATCTTTTTATAGGCCAGGTCTATTTATAATGTATCTTAAAATCACTCTCTTAATTTCCTGCTGTCAGATAAATGCTACAGCTTGTCACCCTGCAAGTCAAATAAAAATCAAACCAAATTTTCAGCACACTCCATATCAGATTATTATGATTTCTCTATAGTTTAGTTTCTGAGGTTTTACTACTGAGACTGTTTAATTAATTTTTGGGTTTTTTTAAAAAACCCTAGCGATGATTTTTTAAAAAGATTTGAGATTACTTGAGGAAAAAGTTAAAACTGTATCATTTAAATTGTAACAATAGCTATAAACTGGCTGAATATTTTAACATTATTTGACATTTTACTGACTGTTAGGAAGGAGGAACACAGTTATTGCTATTTGAAGACTTAAAATTAAAACAAACCAACCTGAAAGCATAGACAGAACTATTCCAATGGTGAAAATTCTATAGATACAAAACAGCATTCTGCCTAAAATCAGTCCTTTTGCACCTCAACACTCTTCAAGTTATCTACAGCTTTCTCTTGCAGGTAACTCTGCTGGCATTCACATGGATTTGAAGTGGCTGACTGAGGGACACACACAGCTTTTCAACTCTGGCAGTTCTGTCTTGAGACGTTCCAGCTGCTCCACCTGGAATATATTTGGTTGTTCAGGATTGGAGTCGTATATCCTGAATAAAAGAGAAAAGAAAACAACAGAACAGTGATGAGCATGAACCAGCAGTCCACAGAGATGCACACCAGATAAATTACCTGGGATTTTTCCCTTAACAGAGCAAAATTAGGTAGCAAAGACAGTTTGCTTGGGGTTAGCAGCCTAATTTTTGCTGCTCATCTCAATATAAAATGATATTCCCTTTACACAGGCTACTTAGTGTTTCATTGGATATGCTAAAACCCTACTGGCATCTACTCACTTCATCTCCTGCCAAAAGTGATTTTACAGGTGGCACAAAGCAGTGAAACAAGAGCAGAGTTCCAGGCTTCAAAGCATGAGAAATTTCAGAGCTCTGAAATGATCTGAACAGACTGTGATAAACTGCTTGCACATAACACTGCATGCAGGGTGTACTTACTGTGCCAAGAAGTATTTCACCTCCCCCCCAGTTCAGAACTTCTTTTTTAAATCACCATAATTAGCACCATATTAAGTGAAAAATAGAAAATCTGACCTCTCTCCACAGCTAATGCAAATTAACCATGCACACTACTTTTAACAGTCTATCTCCTTTTCACTTTCTTGTTTTCACACATGTAAACAAAGCTGCAGGATTTGAAATGTCAGCATCATCCTACCAGGTTGTCCAAACCACATTTTGAGTGAAGTGAGCACAACTCAAGCACTGTTCTGGTGTCATTAATTACAGAGAAAAAGCATTGGTGCTCCTGTAACCTAACATTGGTACAGCACCCACTGTAACAAGGATATACCTTAATTTCCCAACATTGATTGGTAATGGCAGCATGTTGTTTATATCCAAAATTTTAATCTGGCACCTAGCTGCTCTCACTCTCAGCTGTTGCACACACACAGTTCCAGGTATTGCAGGTCTCCAGGTTTATCTCCTTCAAATGAAAATTTCTGCAAGAAATTACCACGGCCTCTGCCTTAATCTTTAAGAATATTCATACTTCCCTTCAAGAAAACAGTTTGGTTTTATTTCATCCTCCTTTGTCTCTCTCACACATTTTCAAGTCATGCCCAAAAGGAACCAATGGCACTAACAAAACAATGCATTGCTGATGTGAGAGAGTGCAAAGTGCCCTTTGCACCTGACAGAACAACCTGGGAACTGCTGGCAACTCCCAGACACCAGAAACAACATGCAGCTCCCAGATGGGTACAAAAATGGGATTCAAGTGAGGAAACACACAGGAAATATTGATATGATCACAATAAGGTCAAGGACAATTTCTGTCAAGAAGCTCCTAGAAGTGAGGATACATGCTGTCCACTTTGATGAAATTCAGACAGAAGGCACAGCATTTAAATGACTTGCACAGCACTTATAATCCAATACAGGCCTAAGAGATGACCCAAATTTGCCCAATGGAAGCTTTCTGCAAAATAACAGCTCCACCTTGCTTCCATCCTTCCTTCAGCTGAGTCAGCTGACACCTTAGGAATGTCCCTGTGAATTCCAGACAAAACACTCAAACTTGGGGATAGTTTTCTATATAAAAAACACATTAGGAACTAAGAATCTGAAGTCCTTCCCATCAGTTAGACACCAGAACAGCAAAAGCAGGGTTCTTCTAAGCCCCTTGTTCCTAGGACATGGCTAAGCCTCTTTCTAAGCAGCTTCTGGCAAGTATTTTATTACTGGTTCTCTACTACAACAAATATAAACTCTGTAACTCCTGCTCCATTCTGAGTTCTTTTCAATTGAGATCCTGGATGAATTCAACCCTCCAAGCTCCTTTCAAGCTGTCCTCTCCAATGTGTGTATAAGGTTTCTTTTAAACCAAAGGCAGAGAAGACAAAGCAACACTTGAGAATTTCCTGACCCTGTTTTTTGTTTGGGTCCACAAAAACACACCACCAGTGTGCAGCAACAGAGCTCCAATACTTCTCCAATTATTTCCAACATCACTGTAAAGATAAGGAATAAACTCTCATCTCCCTATCCTCCATTCTTCAACAGGACAATTATTTGGAAGCAACTATGCACCAAAATTTCTCCATGCAACCTGCTATGAATAAGCAAACCCTGCAGAAGTCCTTTAAATATTACTTTTTGAAGTAAGCACCTTCTACAGAAGATTTGCAGGGCCCTGCAGTGGGTGTAAAACTGATGTGTTTGGCTCCTGAAAGGTGTTTTGCAACCTCTGAAAACACATACAAGACAAGAGGCAGCAGCACTGAAATACTGTTTTCAAGATTTTCTGAAGCTTTTGATTAAAGCTTTTCACTTTTCTTATTCACAAAATAGGGAAGATATAAACTGTCATTGCACAGCATCTTAATTCAATCACTGAGTAGATTAAATTAACTCATACTACACTTTCTCCATGCTGTTATTTAAGTAGCATGCAGTTTCAGGCAAACAGGGCAGCCCAGATTGCAGCAGTTTTCTGCTTTTGAGAAGTGTTTAAAATGCTTTGATTTGATTGCCAGCTAAATCTGTGAAAATGTTGGGAAGTTACTAATACCAGTCAAGCACAGCTTTTGCCTGCAAATGCAACATGCAGCCCAAGGAACTGTAGTGTTTGGACAAAGCTCTCAGCATCCATGTTTGGGAAATACTGATTTGGGATTTTTATGCAGTTCTGTGTATTGTTCAACAACAAAAAAAATCAGATTATTAGGTAAAGTGAATGAGAAAAGATGATGCAAGTGTAAGCTAGCACCCACCCCTCTCCACATTGGTATTTAATGTACAGCCAGCAGGTGTAAAAACACAAGGCTCTGTTGTTCTTATTGAGTAAAGCACAATCAAATACAGAAATATTTTTTTGGACTGTTTACAAAGCCTATCCAGGAGAAAAACACCAGATCAATCACCCCAGAAATCCTGCTTTAAAAACCAGCATTTTAACCAAGCCAGAGAATTTCACAAGAGGTTGAAACTTCTTCTCTAATTAAAATCCAAACATCAGACTAATCAAGCATTTTAGGGATGGGATTGCTGTGCAGACAGAAGACACCCAGTCATGCACATAAAACACTTTCCTGTGTGAGAGCCCAAATAAAAGCTTGGCACATTTCAGCAGAGGCTGCCCTTTTAATTCAAATAATTTGGTTAAACACTGGGATGAGTGTTAATTGAACACAGGAAAATAGGAGAATATCATCCCAGAACATCTGTTTGGATTAATGACTTTGGGTGGATGTAATAATCTTGTTTAATCTTGTAATAATCTTGTTTAATCTTGTAATAATCTGCAGCCCAAGTGGAGAAAGGCCTGGATGAGGGGAGGGAGTGCATTTGTGTTCTTTCCTCTGCCCCACACTGAGATCAGCCTTTGAATATTTTTGGCATTTTAAGCTTCCCATTTTCAGTCTTGCAGTTTTGCTCCATGCAAAGCAAAGCCAGACCCCCCTACCTGCATTTTTTTTTGCCCAGTGCTTGGTATCACCAACTTTTGGTATTCAGGACACAGTTTTTCTGCCATCTTCACAACTGGTTACAGTGTTTTGGTCAATTCTACATGGATGATTAAAGTTTGGAAAGAGATAGCTTACAGAAATAATCTCTATGCAGACAGTTCACAATCCCAGAAATAACTACAGCACACAGGAACTCAGTGCCACACACAAGCAACCCAAAATTCACTGAAATTCCTCTATCCACCTCCTAGATGATTCAGGTAATTAGCACTTAACATGGTATAAGTACAGGTGTAATAAACAGCAACACAATCTACCATATTTGATTGGCATCTGGACTTGGCCAGAAATCCAGAGAATAAAAAAATGTGCAGAAACCATGGAAGAGGCACCATCTCAATCCAGCCCTGGAAATATTCTGGAATTTGAAGACACAATAACAGCATGAACTGGATTTACCCTAAAACAGATTAACTGCTTATTTCTAGACCTTGGAACAGTCATGTTCATCTCTCTCTCTCGAGTTCTGCTTTTTAAATTTAGTTTTAAATTTATTTATTTCTAATCTCCAAACAGCACAGAATATGGATGCTGACACCAAACCTATTTAAATTCTTAATATTGACTTCCAATCTCAAATGATCTGAAATTACCTGACCACTCTTTACCCAGCAGCTCCAGCTGTGAGTGGAAATGTTTGCTGCCAGCTTTTACATTCCTGCATTTCCAGGACCTGCATTTCAGGATGTCCACTTGAGACATCTGATGCAACTTTCAGAAAGTGTCACAGCCCTAACCTGTACTGAGATTGAGATTGAATTTCATTCACACAATCAGTAAAACTTGTAAAGTAATTAAGAATTGCAAAGGGATATTGCATTGTTTGTTTGGCCTACAGAAAAAAATAAAAAGGGAAATTTAGAAATTACACTTAACAAGGCTGCAGTAACAGCTTTGGAGTTAATACTGATTTTGGGATTCCTCTCCAAAAAATGGGAAGAAGATGAAGTGACAGAGGAGGCAGGCAGAAAGAGGAGAGATGAACTCTATTAAAAATCCAGATTACCTAAACAGTGAGGGGAGGTTAAGAAACTTTTGTTCAGTTAAATCCACAAGGGAATTCAGCCTTCCAAGGAATTGGTTATCAAAAAGTGAGATAAAAGGTGTTGCACTGTCCTAGTACAGCTTAACACACACCAAACAGTACAACAGGACACAGGAGGTGACAGGGAGCTGCCTTGTATATAAATGTCACAACATTGAAGCAGTGTGGAGAATCTAAAGCAATAAAAGCAAAAGATGAAGTCAGAAATGAGGTTTTCACCTGTTTCCCCATGGTAGTGAGTATCTCCTGCACCAGGAGTAATTAACAACCCTGGAAGAGTGAGTGAGTACACATGGGATGAAGAGACATTTCAGCAACACTTCATGCAGCAGTGTTGGATGAAAACACCCCACCAATAATGGAGCCCTTGAACTGATAAATAAAATTTCATACCACAATAAAATGTCATTACCCTGTGACTGCACACTACAGAGAGGATTGTTTCAGCTGCATTCCAGTGCAGAGGAATTTTCATTGTCTGGAGACTGTCTGAAGCTGATCCCCAGTGTAAAAACCTATTTATTCCTTTTTTTTTACTGCCAATGAAGAGGAGAAATTCTCCTAGTGCCAGCTCTGGCAAACCTGAGGAGCAATGGAGCCACCACCTTGACAGGACTCTCAGCACTCAACAACAGATTGAAGAGAATTCACTTTTCTACACTGAGAGCCTAGAGCAAATATATTTGATTTCTTGCCCCTAGGTATGATTAAATTGACTCCCAGTTTTCACTTTATAAAACAGAACCTTTGACAATTATTGATCCTCCTTACTTTGCTTTTTTTTGGCTTTGGTTTTATATTTGGGTTTCTTTTAAGTAAAACAATACATAAAGCAATACTCTTGCTAAAGCAGAAGGTTTGAAAGCCTTCTGTAATTTGAAGCTTCAATTACACTTAATGCTTTCCCAATTACTTTCTTATCTATCAGAAATTTTAGTTTAATACAGCTTTTCAAATTAAACTTCATCTCACAATGATGAATTTCTCATCTTCAAAGACAAAAGAGCTAAAACTTTGGGGTTTTGTAAGCAACCAAATACCAAAACAAAACTTTTGTTCAAAGATTTAACACAGTATTTGTTCAAAGATTTAACACAGTATTCTGACATCTCTACCTGAATTTTTGGATGTAACAGCTGCTTCCTGAAATGACCAATTTGGCAGTTTGCCCTGGAGTCACTCCAAGCTAATTTTAATAGGAAAAATGTGAATTCACAGCTTTGAAACACAAAAATGTTGTGTTAACTATTTCCACAGCTTCATGTAGAATGCTGAAACTTCCAGTCAAACAACTAAATAACATTTTTCCTCACCTTATCATGTACATAACTTAAAATTTACTATCATGAATATTAGTAGCACCTTCAGTGTGTATGCCATGCACTATTCCTTACAGAATCAAATTACATTTATGTTCATCTCAGGAAAAACAAGAGTTATTTTGTTTCATATGTACAGCTGAAAGAGTGGGAACTGGTGTCAGACTTGCTCCTGCTCTGGGTTTAAGGAGTCCTTGTACTTTCTGTACCCAGTCAAACAAGAAGCAACATGAAATTCCACCAGAATCAATTCCCAACAGTCTCTAAGCCAGATGATGGTGGTGTCTATGATTATTATTTTTAAAAGCCACAACTATGTACCTGTCATATATTAACCCATGGACACCATATTCTTTCAACCTCTTCCTGTTATCTGGGTCATTTGCATCATCTCCCCATGAAAAAATAACCAGGCCTTTGGAGATGGCCCGTGTGATAAAAGCTGGATTCCTCAGCAGGTCTTCAGAATGCACATTAATTCCCTGAAATACAAGAGAATTCAATTAAAATCCTCGTTTCTGGAACACTTACATCAGCTTTTTTAATCTTTTGCCACTGCCAGCTCCTTACCACTTCATCCATAATAACAAAAAACTGTTCAATACAATTAGGGGGTTTATTTATAGTGCTCTTTTATTTCTTTATTTATTTCACTCTTATAAATTATATATTTATTTTTAAAACACCGCCTTAAACATTTAAAACTCTGGATTTTTTGGCAGTTACACAATATTAGTGTATGTCTTTTGTGAGGTGAGTTGTAATTTAAATATCAGTGTCAAAAATGACAGATTTCAAACTAGCAGTAAATAATTTAGTTTGATTTTAACTTGTCAGCTTACCAGCAAGTTTTCAAACTGTGCAAAGTTAATGGCAATTGGAGTTGTGCGAGATCTGAGATCCATAAGCTCTGGGTAGAGTTTGGATTCCCCTTGGGTCAGGAATAACACAGGATATTTGTTCTGCTTATGCCGGATCCTGGCAGGAAAAAAAGGTCCACAAGTAAAAATAAAAATCAGATCTCAGTGTTTCCAGGGGAATTCCTCTCTTTCCTGCATGTTCTTGCAGTTCCTAGCTGGTGCAAGGAGATGTTTAACATCAAACTGTGGGACAAAGTGCTCAAATTACAGGAGATGAACACACAGCTTAAAGGAAGCTACACTTGATGCTGAACTCAGCCCCACACCCTCAAAATGTTTATATATATAACCTCCAAAGGCCATTGAATTCTGTAATTTTCTTTTTAAATGCACAGATTGATGACAATCATGAAGATCCATGATAGGAATTTTTACACATGGTTAATATAGAGCCCCTAACCTCACTAAGGCATTTTTCAGGCTGGATCTGTAACAAGATGATTTGTTCCTAGGTTAGGCTTGCACATCCCTCAAGTATGGCTGAATAAAGTTTGGGATACCAAGAGAAACCCCAACCTTTTTTGTTGTGCTAAGGAAGAGTGAAGCACCCAGAAAGGCACTTGACAAAAATATCCACTATGACTTTGTTCTCCTCTTTTATTTTTGGCTCACTTCAGAGAGCAAGGTGGTCTCATTTCAGTTCCCAACTATTCTGGCACCCAAATTTTATGTCTAAACAAAACACCTGGTGTGTATTTTTAAATACAAAGTAAATTTTACCAAATAAAACTAAATTTCAAAACCAAAGTACATTATTTCTCTCTTCTTAACTCACATTGTACAAATATCTGCATGAAAAGAAGAAAACACAATTCTTCTTCCTCCAGCATTCATCAAAACAGTTTTCAGAATAATATCTAGAAAAAGGTTCATATCAAAGTAAGTTGACAAGTTGCCATCCCATTGTCCATCCTAGAAAAAGAAAGCACAAATTTGAGTCACTTAAATTAATGCTTACTAAAATTATTTTAACCAGCAATGAAGCTGAGCAAAGTGAGAATTCAGCTGGCCAGTTTGAGCACAGAACCAATCCTTCAGTCTGTAAAATATTTTAACCAGCAATGAACTTTCAGCTAAGCTGAGCAAAAGGAGGATTCAGCTGGCCAGTTTGAACACAGAACCAATCCTTCAGTCTCTTAAGTGCTGCTTACATCTCTCCAGGACTGACAACCTGAGAGGTGCAACTGAATTCTCAAAGCAATAAAACTCACTGGCAAAATCCTCTGCCTCCCCAGTCCAAGGAATGCATTCCTAGGAAGCCTAGTACAGCTTCAAAAACACAAACGAACTCCCTGAGGAGCAGTAATTATAACAGCTACACTCTGTAGTTATTTCTAGCATATTGACTTCCACCTACCACTCTCCTTAGCTTCCTTCCTTCCTTCCCCCACTGCAGGCTTCCAGTCCCAGCCTTTCCAACATTTCCCTCTGGACTGAGTGCTGCACAATCCAGCTGAGGCTGCAACCCTGCTGGCTAGAAGGAAGCAGCTGCTGGCATTGCTGCTGCACCATGTTGTAGCTGCTCCTGCACTGGGCCAGGAGAGCTTCAATTGCATTTTCCTGCCATGGGTGTTTACTTACTCTTTGTTGGGAGATCCATTTTACTTCTATGTTGAACCCAACATCTTTAGAAACAGACTCCAGGACCTGAAAAAAATTGTACTATGAAGAGACCCCCGCAGCAAAGGAGGACAATAACGCACTATGAAGGTAATTTTTGGGAGAATATATTGGAATTTAATGCTAATGGTGTCTAACAGTAGAATTAAAACCCCTAGGTTTTTAATATTTTATACAACACACATATACACCATTTTCTACTCCAATTTAAACTAATGAACACATCAAAGTGGATATAATCTTAATGACAAGATTTTGGTGAGGCACAAATGTGAGTCAATTCACCTTAATACATGTTAGAAATGCCTCATTTGTACTCCTAAAGAAAAAATGGGTTTTCTTTCTCCAAAAGGTTATTTTGAATGCAAACAGCATCTTAAATATGAAATCCAGGAGCTTGCCATTACAACGATGAAAGCTCTCTCATGTGAAATTCTTGTAAAGAACTATTTGCAAGATGATTTCAAAAGGTGGAGCCAACACAAGCCAGTCCTAAATGGAAACACACTGGAAATTCACTCAACATTTCTCAGTGTCTGGCTTTGAGAAGTGGCCAAGGCACTGTGAGGAACTGCCAAAGGCCAGGGGGGTTTCTTTCAAAATCAGAAACAACTGTCAGTGCATCAACAGGCAATGCCCAGATGTTAACCAGCTGTCAAACTGAGTGCACCCTGAGCTGCACAGCTTGGGAATTCAGAAGCTTGGAACACACACAATTACTTGTAAGCAATGAAAATGCTCCAGTGTCCAGCAATAAAAGCCCTGTTCTCAGTTCCAGCATTGATACCAGAGGCCTAAACCCAAAAATCAGTGTCTCTCTTGCTATGTGTGCAAAGCTGGAAGTAAAACACAGGTTTCCATGTTCCCCAATAATCCTGCTCCCTATTCACTTACTGTTTGCAGAGAAGGAAAGGGCTGTGTCTCAAAAGCAGAGTTCTCTTCCTCTTTAAAAGATGCTGGAAAGAAATATAAAATATTGAATTAAAACAAACAGAACATAATCCCATTAATGACAGCAAGAAAAGACTGGCTCAAAACTGTAAGGCATTTAGGAGTGAACAGTGAAATCAGGTCTCCCTTTTGATTACCTACACCTTTTCCTCTAACACTGACACGATAGTGTTGGCAATTCCTGGTTTGGAATCTAAAATCTTGCCACAGGATATATCAGAATGGCTTCTCCCATCCCTCACCATTTCACTCAGTTAATTACATCCACAATAAGCCTTGGCAATCCAGCCTTGTTTTATTTCTTTTTTTTTTTTTTTCTTTTCTTATAAAGGTAGGATACAGATGAGATAATTTGCTGTCCCTACAAAGGAGATAATTAATGCCAAAAATTTACAGCACTGATAAGACATCCTACAGCAGTTACCAAAGTTCTTGTCAGTATTTCTGAAGAGCTGAAGGTACAGTTGGAAAAGCATAAGATGGAAACATTAGAGGCAATTTTGTTATGATAATTCAGAAATATATATTGATCTATATACTGGCCTTCTACTCTTCTGTCCCTGCTTTCCAAGGGAGTAACTTCTGTTCAGATATTTCCTTCCCAGTAAAGAACTCTACAGCATGCACAAAATTAACTGCATAAGCATTTAGAAACGTCCAGGACAAATGTGATTACAACAAGCAACTGCAACCACAGGATTTCTATAATTACATGGCAATAAATCAATCCCAACACTCTTCCAAACTAGTACATACCATTGTGATCTTTTACTTTCAGGGCCGTCACGTGAGCCAGCTGAAGAGCATAAGAGCAGCATTAACACTCTACCCACATCTTCCTACATGTAAAATGTAACTCATTTTGCTTGTGAATAGTTTTATAAAGTTTAAAAGTCTATTACAGACACAGTTTCAGTAATTTGTAAAAGAATAAAAGATATACTAGCACACAGCACAATTTTCTTGCCAACTTTAAGGATTTCAAGAAAAGCTCAAAACCAAACTGAAAGCTTGCTCACTGAAAATTCAGAACTCACGTTAAGGGTAAACCCATACAAAACCAGAATTCAACATCAAGATGTGAAGGAGTCTGAACATTAATCCCTCCTCTGTGTTCCAATCCAGAGCAGAGGGCTGGCCTGTTTTATATTACAGTCACACACACTGAGCTAGAATCAGGCCAGACACAGCCAACTCCCTTGCTCCATTCAAATGCTCTCTCCACAAAAAGGAGCAGAACAAGCAATTTTCAGTAAAAAGAATCATATGGTTCTTGGACCAGCCAGATGGTTTCTTTGATTGGAGGGAAGGTACCTCAGCAGGGTCTTCAGTAGCCCACTCTGCTGATTTTTTTTTATCTAGACAGGGCACTTCTGTTTGGAAGGTAGAGCAGTTCAACATAGTCCATTTAACATTTGATAATCACATATCATATTTCTAGAGGATAAAAGTAATGACATCTATCCAAGTTGTAAAAATGGTGGGAAAGTATTTTTCTTGTAATTACCTAATTGTTCTGTTTGTACAATTTTTCAAACCATGCTCTCCCAAACTATCTATAGTTACTCCCCAAACCTCCAAGCTTCATACACAGTTTAAAATTCTACATACAGCATATTGTACTAGCCAAGGTAACAATACCTTTAGTAACTGCAGCTGATCAAATGTGAGTTCCTTGACTGCAATCTCAAACAGTTCCAAAGGCTCTGTGTCCAGTTTCTTTGAAGAGAACCAACAGAGAATTAAGCATCACTGAAAACAACAAAAAAGCCTACACACTTTTTATGTATAGCATTAAAGGCAATTAATGTTTCCTATTTTGTTGATAAAGATACAAGTGATATCTTATGATTAAGATGATCAGTTTTCACAAGACAACACAAGCACTTAAAAGCAAAAAACAGGTGTCAATTTGAAAAAAAAAAACCCAAGTGTTTGGTCTTTCATGCAAGTCAGAGGCTTTAAAGTTCTTTCTTCTCAAAACATTAGCATAATTATTCTGTAAAAACTTGATTGGTTATGTATTCAGGAAAGATGCTTGCAAGTAAAGAAATGCAGTAAAAAATAATCCAAGGCAGTTCAGTTCACTGCTGTTTATCCAATGTCTCAGAAACTAATAAAAAAAGATAAATGTCCTGGGGCAAAATTCACACACAGAGCACTCCCAAAATAAAGATCTGGTATCAAATTCTGTCCATTTCTCACTTCCCCTCTTTACTATACAATTTTTACTGAGCAAGACAATAGTGAGTGAAGATACACTGAATATTCATCCCCTCCAGTCAGATTTCCATTTCCACAGCTGTTCAAGCTCCTTATAAAGTGCAGCACAGGGTGTGGGAGTTGGGACACACCAGGCTCAGTGCCAGGAAGGAAGAGCAGTGTGCTCTGAAATAAATCTCTGCTTTCAGTGCCAGGACTAGGAGGGAAGATAACCAGAACAGGACAGAATGCAAACATTCAGGCTGAGCACAAGAGAGCCCCATAGACACCACTGAATAGAGCAGGGTTGCCTGCCTTTTTTTTTCCTGCCAAATCTTAAGTCAGAAAGCAGCTAAACAGTAATTACAATGTGGCCTTGAAGAGTGCCAAACCATGCATCTGAAATGCTGTTCCTACAACATCAAAAGGGAAAAACTCCACTTCCCTGCTCTATGCACAAAGTAATGCTGCATATTTATTCCCATTGAGTCCCCAGAATTATTTCTGTGAGAGCTTGACATTTTACATTTCTAGAATGGGCATATTTGTACCTAAAATACAGACAATTATCTTTACCTTTTTCATGGCCATGCAACACGTGAGATCATGGTATACTATAGGCACATGATCTTTAGAAAGGTGTACATCAAATTCCACAAATGCTGCTCCCTACAGAAAATTGAAAAACACAAAGAAAAAAACAAAAGCCCATTAGCTACTTATGCACAAGGACTACAGAACTGCATGCAAGTGTTGTCAAGTATTCACAGGACATCAAGCAGAAGCTGAATACAACTGGCTGTTACCAATTAAATAATGAATTACATAGCAAATTATCTTAATTACCATAATACAGACATATATATATATATCTGTATCTATCTTGTTTAATCTTGTAAACCCTTTGGTAAGATTCAAGTCTTGTGAACCTGATCACAGAGAAAAACTAAGATGATATTTTTAGACACAAATGTTTCGAACACAGATGACTTAGAGGCTCCTTCCTCCCCATCACACCAAGAGAGAAGTGATGGCTCCACACTGCCAAGGCTTTAGGGAGATATTCCATACAGGAATAAACTTCTGAAGTCACTAGTGAGCAACACAGTAGCAGTGTGTTCTAACCTGTGCAAGGGCAGAAATAGCTGCATCCAGCATTCTCCTGCACTTTTCAGCTGTAAATCATTTTCTGTTAGGCTTTAAAAAACAAAGAAAGATCCAAAAATTCTAAGTACAGTCTTTTGGAAAAGAGGAAGGGCCAGAAAGAAAAACACAGTAACAGGTTTGGGGTTTTTTTACATATATTGACTGTAAATCATTCCTTTGAAGGCCTCCAAGAATACAATTCATTAAATTATCACTCTGCACCCACTTTTTCAATCAGCACAGAGAGAAAATAGGACATGGGTTTTTTTCAACCCTTTTCTCAGCAGAAATATTTTCAGAGTGCTGGCTTTCAGCCTTTTCAATCTGCAAAGAGATGAAAGCACTTCTCTGGTGATG
This sequence comes from Aegithalos caudatus, assembly GCA_013389925.1. NCBI lineage: Eukaryota > Metazoa > Chordata > Aves > Passeriformes > Aegithalidae > Aegithalos > Aegithalos caudatus. The sequence continues at coordinate 452,487 of WEIU01017751.1, forward strand.
CTGCTGATGGCTTCACAGTGAATTTCTGCCTCAATGCATAATTCTTGTGAGCACTTTAAAAGCTGCCTATAAACCTGTGGTGTTCACTCAGGGATTAAGAACTACTGTTCAAAACAAGAATTTATTTCATTCAGTGATCAAGATTACTGGAATGAATAAAAGTGACCACCTGCATCACACAATTTAGGCACATGGAACTATTATCTCCCAAACTGGAAATTCTGTCTTAAGATTTCAAGTCAGCAAGCACCAAAACAAGGATTGGTTTATTTAGGGATTGGTTTATTCTACCAGCTCAGCTCCCAAGTCACATTTTTAGATAGCAAGTTTCAAGACCTTTGTCACCTGAGAGGATGCTGACAGACTCCAGCAGTGCCCAAATTTTATTCATTTTGTTCAAATTGTCTGTACAGGGTTGAGATGAAAATTCTCCCTGTATTAGAATACCACCAGAATATACTAAAAATGGAAGTTTTGATTTTTTAAGGGATTTGAGGATGAGAATCTTAATCTACCATTAACTTCCCCACAAGTCAGGCAATTTCCACAGTGATTTTCTCATTTACATCAGTGCAATTACCACTCACTGTATTGAGTCATGCAAATGAAGCATTAAGAATCCAACCCAGCTTGCACTAGGCAGGTGCTGTGTGTATGAAAATCTGTGTACATACATGACTAGCAGCACTCCTCAGGGATGCAATGGTGTTCTCTTGGACTTTAGCAAGCCTGAAACAACAGCCAAGAAAAAGGGTTTGTTAGATGCAGGACAGCACAGAATTGAAACAACAGAAGTACAAATCAAAAAGGGGCTTTTTTTCAGAGAATACCCAAATTCCCACAACTTGATACTGCAGTAAATGTCTATGGGTTGCAGCTTTTTAAGCTGTCCACTTCCTCAACTGATGGCAGTGACACAAAAGCAATTTCCCCAGTTTAAAATGCAAACAAACTTACTTAGCTGTTGTTGTAGAATTCCCTGATCCCCTGTGGCCAACATCCAGAGTTGTCCTTGGTTTCCAGTATTTTGCATAGGAAGCCTGCATATCACAAGTGTATCCCTGGATGGGTTTGATAATGATGTAGTCCACTGCAAGAAAAGCTTCACGTGTCAGTAATCAGCAGATGGCTTTGAGCAAAGTTATCTGCATGTGCTGCTGGCATCAACTGTACCTCTAACTCTTCCAATTGTCCTCCTTGGATTTCTGCTCATAATAGCAAGTGTCAGAACTCCAGCACTCTTGCCCAGCTCTGCAATTGTGGATGACAGGAGGCAGGCAGAGCCTACGTGACCTGGGAGCACGTCATCTTGTACCACCTTCTCACCTAAATCCTCCTAAAAACAACAAACAAAAAACCCCACTGTTAGATGTGAGTGAGAACTCAGAGCAAACTCTTCTGGCTTGCTCCTCAGGCCATGAGTTTTCTTGTGTGTTAAACAAAACACCAGTTTCAGCTAAAATTGTTTAATGTAACGGTGAGTTACGAATTACTATCAGGAAAATGACAATTTTGGCAGAAATTTACAAAGCTCACATTTTTCTTTGACACCCCTTATATTTGATAAGCTTTTCAGATCAAAATAGCATGCATGGAATAGTCTGCCTTCCAAAATGCCCAAGTCCTGTTTAGAACAAAAATTAACTGAAATATTTTTTATGCTTAAAATGCTAAGAAACTTCGTATGCATTTGCAAGGAAGAACTAATATACAGAATGTGCACTTGACCATAGTCAAGCTCAGGAACTATGTAGACACTTTACAATTATGTCTGTAAGTCATCTTAAAGGCATTTTCAGACCAAAAAGAGAATGCTTTAAAGGCTTTTATTCTGTGTAAGTTGCTTTCTTTTAAAAAACCTTTCAAATATTAAGATCTTTCAAGGGACAAAAATAGTGTAAAATAGCAGGCACAGTAGTGAGAATTCAGTTTTAATCTGCATGAGTTAGTTCAGAGAAATCTCTTTTGCTTATAATATAAAATTTTAGAGTCAATAATTGTGATACCACCAGTTCAGAAACACATTGTACAGGTTGAAGAAGGAGAAGCATAACTTAGCTCTGACAAAGGATTAATACCAAGCCAACCTAACAGCACGCAATATTGCATACACACGGATTTAAGTCTCATTTGTATGACTTTTAAACCAGCAGAAATGAAAAAACTCCCTGTGCCACATCAAGAAATCTCAGAAAAACCTTTCTACAAATGGGAGTCAGTAGTCTCATACTTGTACAAATAAAACCAAAAGATCAAGAAGATCAGGCAGCAGCTCTGTTTCAACACTGAAATCCTCACAATCGTTGCCTGGAGCTCCAAAAGGCAGACTGGAGTTGCTTCTGAGGGGGTCAAGGGACATACCTCAAAGAAATCAAATATTAATTCCAGGTTATCAGGCTCCATGGTCTGTATGGTGTATTCTATCCAGCGGTCTGGCTGCAGAGCGTAGCCGCAGTCCGGCTGGGAGTGCCGACACTTGTAGTCGCTGTCACTGATGATGGAGAACTCCACTGTGTTGGCCATCTTCTGAGGGACAGTGGGGGAAATCTTCTCTTGGCCTTCTTCATCATCATCCTTCTCCAGGCCTTCTAGGGTCAGCTTGACCCTACTCAACCAGAAACACAAAGTGAGGGGTTAAATCAGTGCCTTTGGGGGTGGTAAAGATTTGGGGAGAAGCTTGAGAAGAAGCTCACACCATACAAGAATTCTCCTCAACTGCACCACTCACAGAACAGCACAGAGTCAAGAGTTTTCAGCCATTGTCTAAATCCTATTTTAGCCAGATTTCAGTGCTCAAGTCACTGCTCAAAGGTGGGTAAATATGAAAACTCTGCTAGTGGTCTGAGAAGCAGGATCCCTCCAGACTATTTGGGCTGCCAAAGTGATGCTGTTTTACACCACAACGACACAGACTCTGAGATCAGAAGGCTAAAAATGACTCCTTTATTTAGGGATGCATCTCCCTTCTGTACTATTGTACACAGACCAATTGGATTGGTGAAACAAAGGCAAACCTCTTCAATCACATTGGTCAAACCAGAGGGACATCAAGGAGAAGTCCCTCCTGTGAGAAGGAATGAATAACACAGGTTCAGTTACAGAAACATTCCTTCCATTTACAGAATTTCCCTGGGAAAAGAACTTCAGAAAAGCAAAACACCTCAGGCATGGAACCAGGGCTACACCAAAGAGCCTTCCTGTACAGACTGACACCCAGAATGCCAACAGGCTAATGAAAAGCACTGAAAACAGCAGTCAGCATCAAGAGCAAGACTTCAACATTGGCTGCTGCTGTCTCTCTGATAAGGCAGGTAAGGATACTCTGATAAATATAAGTAATATAGGCTGAAGTAATTAAGTCCCTTGGAAAATCCTAAATGAACATTTAAATGGATTTCTAAAATTCCTGGACTGAGAAGCACAAGCCTCTCTGTAAGACTCAGAGTTTTCTATCACACAGAGCAAACCTTCCAGACAAAATGAGTTATGTCAGTGATGTAAGTGTACATGAGCAAACCAAATCCCTTCCTGCATCACAGACACAGCAGATGGATACAGGATTACCATTTATACATGCCAAGTCACCAGTAAAACTGAAGTCATATCTCAAAGAGATAATTACAACCATAGAAATCTATTACACCAAGTCCACATTAAAATATATTCTCACAAAAAAAACACCAAAAAGATGTCACAACACAGGTACTGCAGAAACTTGAAAAATGACACTGCCATAGCAAGTGACAGTCACAGAAACTACTGGACAGATCCAACATTTTAGGACTTAGCATTTAGTGAGTGCATCTAGCTTATCAAGTTTTATTTCCACCATTTAATTAAGGCAAGAAGCTGGCTTCAGAAATTGCTCTCTACCTGCTATAACATGCAAGGAAAAAAGGCCAAGCTATAGACAACACAATACAAGTATTAAATCTCAGTGCAGAGCATCCTATTAAATAAACCTTCCCTTCTCACCAGCAAATCTAGAATTGGTGGGAGAGGGAATCTAATCAAAACTGGAAAAAAAAAAGGAATAACTGAAGTATAACAGATCCATGGTTTGGTTTGGAAGGGATCTTAGAGATTATTTAGTTCTAACCCCCCTAACACAGGCAGGGACACCCACTCAGCCAGGCTCCTCCAAACCCCATTTAACTTTGCCTTGAACACTTGTGGGATTCAGCACCACCAACTCTGGACAACCTGTGCCAGTGCCTCACCACCACACACTCAACAATGTCCTCCTCAAATCTAACCTAACCCTGCCCTCTTTCACTTTAAAGCAGTTCTCCCTTGTCCTCTCACTCCAGGCCCTTGCCCAAAGTCTCTTTCAGCTCTCTTTAGGGGCTTTAGGGTCTCCCCAAGGCTGAAAAACACAGAATTTCTCATCCTGTGTCCACAGCACAAGTGTCCCAGCCCTTGGAGCATCCAGCTAAATCCTTATCCACTGTGTGCAACAGTGCAGTCCTCTAAACACCAGGGCTCAGACACCCATTTCTGGCAATTAACTGTGCAGTTATAATAATGCCTGCTTTTTGAGGCACCTCTGCAGAGAAAGAGGTGCCTCACCAAGCTGATTTACCTCACCAAACTGACTTAAATAAGAATCTAAGAACACTACAGTTCCAGACAAAAAGCAAGGAACACCAAGACAAGTATGGAGTAAGTATTTGTGCTTTAACACTTGGAAATTGGGCTATTAGCAGCCCAAAATGAATTTAAAGGCTACATTGATTAAGTAAAAAAAAATCACTAGCATTGACAATTAACATGAGGTAAATTGCACGCTGAGATGAGCAGGCTCTTACCTAAACCTTGATGTTTTAAATTTCTTCTTAGATATCAGCACAGGGGGTTTCTCAGAATAATGCAGACGTAGCCTTATTTCTGTCTGACATGTCAGCCACCCAGCATCCACAGTTTTAACACCATCTATCAAAAGCCAAACAGAGAGGAGAAGACATTTTAGTAACTTATTTTAGGCAGATCTAGGCAGCTCCTCCTGCCATCATCTTCCAGATAATCCTCCTTATCACCAGCCCTGATCTACAGGAATCTGCAAGAAGTTGGGTGCAGCCTTTCCCCAGTTTTTGTGAACTACTCAGAAGAGCCAACACATACTGCAGTGGTCTGCTGGGATTAAAATCCCCTTTGAAGGGGATTAAAAGGAGCAATGATCATGTGTAAAGTGCCTGCAGGACAGCACTGAGTAACTGAATCCCCTTGTCCTGGGATCTCCCAACACATGGAATAGCACTGACAGGAACTCTGAAGTCCATGAGCAATTAGAGGCTCCCTGTTTCTGATGAGACACAAGAGTGTCCATGAGCAGTAAAGCAGTGCAAGCCTGCAGGACAGGGTAGTTTTGGGGTTTTTTTTAGACAGTTTTGATGAAAAGCATGGGGAATCCTCACCCTGAACATCAAAACAAGCAAAGCCTACAAGCAGGAGGGCCAGAAACACAAATTGCAAACCAGGTGCTGAAGCAAACCCCACAGTTTTGAGGAGCTCCTAAAACCATCCTTTGATGAGGATATGAGGGGAAAATAGAAAAGGTTCAAGACAAGGTTTGTGAGTATGATAAAGGATTCCTTTCAGTGTCAGAGGATTGAACATTAAGTGAGACATTTGTGCACACACAAGAACATGAGGTGTGGGCTTACAGGAACCTTTAGGCAGCTGCATCTCTGACTGAATCATTCAGTGTGAGTGATTATGTTTGTCCAGGCATGAGGAGTTCTTCTAAGGCTAGGTATTAAAAAAAAGCTACATCTATTCTGTATTTTCAAAAAAATGCATGCTCACGATTTCAAGTTCCCAAATTTCAACCTTTAACACCATCAGAGTGACAACACTTCCACTCCTACACTCTTTTATTAATATTAGAAGGGATAACAGCCTGAGTGTGAATTCACAAATGCTGGATACAAAAACAACTGTGAAAGCAGAGAAAACTATCACAGGCTATTCTTCTCAAGACCTACAATCTCAAACATTTTCCAATTACAAGACTTAACCTTGTTTAAATTAAATGCATGGTAAAGAATAAAGGTTAATATCTCTCACTTACTACAGATTCCAAAGTCTCCGTCGTCGACAATAATTTCATTTTCTAGAATTAAAAGGAATGGAAAAGAATGGAAAAAAAAATAATTAGTATTTATGGTTAAAAACCACTGCCAAGCTAAATTAATTCTACTTTTCCACTTCACTTCTAAAAAGTGTATCTTAAAAAAGGCAGGAAAACTGAAACAGACAAAGCAGCATGTTTTCTGCAACCTTCTATGAAGATTGATCTCAATTTATGATTTTTCTCAGTTTCTGCATGAAAAAAACCAACCAACACACAAAATACCATATTTCACTTCAAGTAATCTGAACTGAGAGTTAAAAAGTTGCACAATTTTCTGGCTTGCTGCAGTATTTTGCTGATAACTACATCCCACTAGTATCTAAGATGCTTTACTTGTCAAAGTAGTGTCAAGGACATTAAATTTTCTTGCAAGCATACAAGAAAGTTGCCCTGCTGCACATTTAAAGCTTTTCAATTGAGTTAGTCACAATTAAAATGCTTATTCTGCTTATTCTGACAGAAACCAACCTAGCATGAAATATTGAAAACACTCAGTTTACACTCACTTTTATCCTTACTCTTTCCAATGCTTTAAGAACTGAAATCTTAAGGCACTAAGTAAATTCACCAACAATAACAGAACTGCCATAGTCTAAACAAACCATGCATTTCTCAAAACATAAAACTTCATATAATTTTGTCTCTACAATGGTTAAACCCTTTTTTTTTTTCCCTATGAATCATTTGGCTCCTAACCTAATTTCTTAATAACCACAGGCAACTATTTAGGATCAAAATGACCCAGTGCTAACATACTGTGTTTGCTGCATTTTCTTAAAAACTGCTTGTGAAGAATTGAGTATTACTTGGGGAAAAAAAAAAAATAAAAACCCAATTGTTTGGAATGAGGTAATCTAAATTTAGAGATAAAGTCTAGGCCCTAGCAGAGGATAGGCTGCTTCTCTTATCAGTTACTGACAAATACAGAAATAACCTTACAGGAAGAGAAACACTACCATTTCAATTGAAATTAAAAAAAATAACAGCAAAGGGAGAACAGAACATGATCACGGCACTATTAATGACTAACAAACCGTTTCTTTGATACCACCTTCTTTCTAAAAGACATTTTTTCAAATAATTAGTTTCTTAACAATAAGTTTCTTAACAAATGTGAAGCTCTAAATGTGGAGAAAATTGTATTTTTCTTGTGCTAGAAAAGACAGTGCATAAAACATGCCATAGCAGCATAAGAGATCTAAACTACAAGCTACATTCAAAGGTTATTTCAGTCACTCTTAAACCCCAAACTTTTTCCCCTGCTCTCAGAAAAGCATTAGTAACTTATATGCAAGTCTGCATGCCACCCTTTCTCTCAGCAAAATTGCTGGGTAAATAAGTCCATTCATGTTTCTATTTTCATTAATCCATTTACTTAAAGAAGCCTAATTAAACATTTTTGGTTTAAAATGTTACTAATTAAATAGTACTTAAATAAAAACAGCAGTGACTTCACACCCTCCCCCCCATTTTTTTTTTAAGATAATATGGATCCTTAGTCTCAAAGAATTAAACTTACAGAAAATTATTACTATTCCAAATTAATAAAAAAAAAACCCAACCCACATAATCTTAAAGATGACAACAAACAATTTCACATCCACTCCATTTTGAAGCCACTTATGCATATATCCATATATATTTTGAGAGTAAGGCCCATGTCGTGCAAAGAAAAAAATAAATCTACACCTCCCACACATTAACAAATTTAAGTATTTTAAAGCTATAGCTATCAATCCCTCTAAACCAGTGTGCAGCATATCAGCAATCTTATGCATATGCCTCAAACAGATGCAGTTGATGCCCATACCTAAAGGGGTAATTGATCGTGGTTGTAGATGAGTCTCCCACGTGTGAACTATGACTTCGCAGGGACCATCGATAGTCTGTAATTTAAAAGTTAAATGTCTGCAATAATTTCTTTTGTTAGAGCTGACTTTGTACCCATGAAGCTGTTTGGGATGGTTGTGAACTACTGAACTTAGGGATTTAAGGAAGAGAAGAGGGAGAAGAAGAAAGAGAGGGGAACAGAGAGAGAGAGACTGAAAGAGAAAGGGAGGAAACAGATGAGGCTTCTTACCCCTGCAACTGCTGATGACTCTGTTTGATGTGTTGTGAATACATATGACAAAACTTGTGACAGTCTGACAGGCAGAGAAGTTACATGGAATCATTACACCTTTACTGCTAACAGATACTCTGCTGGACTACTTTAGTTTCCTTCTGATAGAAAAAAAAAAATAAATCCCTGAACCCATTCAGAGTGCTCACTTTGTTCTCAAGATACAGCAACAGTTCATGAAAATCATTACCCACATCTCTAATTCCAAACAGCACTCAGCATCTACTCATGCACATAGCAGTTGCAGGGGTGGGTTCTCCATCAAAATTTGCCTTACTAAATTCAAAGTTCAATAATTCAAAGACTATAAAACACAGTTATTTAGTCGTGGTACTGGAAAACAAGTTATTTACCATCTAAGTGAAACATAAAGAATTGATCCAACCAGCCAGCAGTGAAGGGCCTGCAGTCTATCCTGGCTGGAGCAGGATAAATTAGATTCTTTCATTAAAAAGAAACATTGTCCACCAAAAGAACACATTTGTTGACAAAAATAGTCAAGATAACTCAGATAACCAGAACAGTAACACAGTCTCTTCTTTCAGAACAATTTAACTTTGAAATGGCTTC
>WEIU01017753.1:1786-31440 GCA_013389925.1 Aegithalos caudatus
TTTTTTAATTTTATTTTATTTATTTATTTAATTAAAACTTTCCTTAAAAGTTAGATACATCATGCATAAATCCCTCTTAAAAAGACCTTTTTATCTGACAAAAATCCAGACCACGGACTTCCTTTCACTTACTGATCAGTATTTCTGCCAACTCCCAAATTTTCCATCAAACATGTAATAAGATATCCTGGATAGATAGGCTTGCTTCTCACATTGTATCCCAACAGCTGACAGCAATGCCTAAACTATTTCAAGGCTTAGCATCTATGACCAAAAATAACATCACCTGCTTACTGTTATGGCCCTATAGAAAATCTTTATGCAGTAGTCTTATAAGTCTTGCTCTGGGTTTTAAAAGCCTGAGTTTTATGTTCTCATTTTGAGAGTGAATGGTCACAGAACTCTAACTTGCAGAGTGCCTCAGTAACTAAGGAATTCATTTCAGGCAATATCATACTCATATCTTTTTGTGATGGAGTCATAAAAGGAAGGATTATGGGTTATCTGACTCCCTGTCTGAGCTTTGATATGCTCAGTTTGAAAATGTAGAGTAACTAACCATGATCCACATTCATGTTCACTGTTTCTAGTAAAAAGTGAAACCTATTTACTGTACAAACCCATCTGCTGTTTTGTTGAAGGGCTTTGCAGGTGGACCTTGTTAGTCCATATATGATAACTACCACACTTTGGAAACTGGCTGGTTTGGATTTCTGAGAACCCTACTGTCTGTGAATTCTGTTTCACATCATCATACATATTGAAAAACTATTTTAGCAATCCTTTAGCATTTTTAGAATTCTACTAAAAAAGAAACTAGATCTATGGGGTATGCAGTCCAGATATTCACTCAAAGATACTTCCTAGCTAGTCAGAATGGTTTGCTTCTAATAAGCACTATTTTACTTCAAAAGTAGTAATTTTACTTCAAAGGTAGTAATTTATTTCACATATACTCCATAATATTTTATCAGTATTCCCATATTCTTGCAACAACTTCTTTAAATAAATTATATATAAATAAAAGAGAGTTATTTTATTTCTATTTGAAGATCAACATTTCATAGATTCCTTCCTTTTTCCTCCCATCAATTTAAAACTGTCTACCTTTGAAAAATCTGTTTGGGTTTCTATTCATTAAATTTGAAAGAGTATATACCTGGATGTCTGACCTGTCAGTCCAAAAATCTTAGAAAGTCACCATCACTTCCTAATGCAGTCCTCTAGCTTAGATTTTCACTTCCTTAATTATCTTTTTGGCTTACATAACAGGTAATGTCAACAATGTATTTCTACTATGATCACCTGACTAGCATCAAGAATAAGATATGGGGCAATTTTTGTTTCCAGTTCTAAAGTTTGTTTAGCTTATGTACTACTTGATTATTTCTGTAGTCCCTAGAAATATCTGATAACATGTTTAAATCTTTCTAAATATTTCTTTAGGATAGGTTTAGAACAGCCTACGTTCAACAGAGTTGAATAACTTGTTTTCACACGTGTGTTTTCACACGCCTTCCTAAAAAAAAAATTTTTTTTTTAACTGTCTAGTTTTCACATCTGGATTTTGGCACTGTCTAGTTCTACTTTTACAGAATAGCCAAACAAAGCACAACGGTGCTGACTCTCTAATACTAAAAAATTATTAGGACATTTGGCTAAGCATCAGCCTGCTAAAAGAATGTCCACTTAATATACAGCACCATATTTCTTATAACTGTTTTTCTTTTTTTGCCTAAAGTATGTTTAGTCCCTGAATAGCCTGACTATCCTACCACCCAGTGAGTAGGAACAAAATGGGTATGACCATAAGCAGCAAAGTGAACTGACTCACTTTTCCCTGCTGACCTACTGCCAAACAAAAACACTTTATCTACCTTTATTTTATTAAAAAGTAAACACTTACAAATATTTTTACTCCAAACTCAGTCAGTTAATCAGAATATGCCGTAAGTGGAAATGCACTTTTGTGGAAGTCATTTTACTTAATGATAGAACTTGGATTTAGTTATCTATCGTTGAACTTCTCATCTTAAATGACTTTATTGTCAGTGAAGGAAACCGACATTTTGAGATGTAGTTGATCAGACCTGATGAACTTGATTTATAACTGAGGATGAGTTGACCCATACCCTAAAATTACCTATTTCCTCCAGTTGATTTAAAAAAAGGGGTTGAGAGGTACATCTAAATTTCTTATTGGAGGAACTGTGCCAAAGTTTCCCCACTCTTCATACAGTATGTAACATTACTTCTAGTATATTTAAAAAATTATATTTGCATTTCTTGAAGTTCAGTTCTTGAAGCCTACAAGAGTCATCAGAATTTTTAGGTGAAACAATGTGGTTTAAATTCAGAAATTAAAGAACTGGGTTAAGCTTTTGTTGTATGTATTACTGTAGAATTTTAAACAAAAGCCTCAAATTTCCAGAAAACATCTCTTTTAGGTATAACAGACCCTTATTGAGTAAAAGTCCTGAATTTCAAGAACTTTAGTTCTAACCACAGTAATAACTGTAAATAGCTTTTCAGAATATCCTGAAATATACCTCAGTGGTAGTATTTTTTTTTCAGTAAAAAAATAAAATAAGTAGAACACCACAGGAATAGTAACACATTTTTCTTCAGAACAGTTGTCAGCTTTGGTCTAGATACTGAGTTAAAAGTGTGTCATTATGCCTGTACCTGCATCTTCATGGGATTACTTAGGACAAACACAAGAATATTTTAGTATTTCTAAATACCTTTGAATCTGCATATTTATCTGAGTTCCTACAGAGAGCAGAATGGTAATTTCCAGTGATTACTTAACATGTAGAGCACAGTGAGAATAGAAGCTGGTCCTTTGTTTAGTGCTATAACAGACAAAATATAGTATAATACATTGAACTCAAATGTATATATTTCTCATAGATTAAGGATCATCAGGACTCTTCTGTTTTCATATGCTATCACATTACCTTCAACTGAAAAAATATTGATAACATAGATGGAATATTATTTTTCTCTTTTCAAGTGTACAAATAATTTGACACTTCATTGGCTTCTTAGTAATACATTTTCAGTCAACCATATAAATTGCCATCAAATCCTATTATATTATTTTCTATTGAAGTAGCTTTACAAAATTGTTAAATTGATGGGTTTTGTTCAGTTATACACTCACCTCTAGTTGTACATAAGGCTTTATGTATAACTCTAGGCTGAAAAAACCCCCAAGAGCAAAACCCCAACACCCAGTAGGTAGTGGTGGTAGAGAGATAAAGAAAAAGGCCACCACTACAGAGTGTTTCAAGTATTCAAATTTTCTTGGTTTCTGGTTCTGAAAGGCAAAAGTGTTCACTAAAGAGGCCAAACAGAGGGTTCTAAATATAAACCCTGTCACGTGGAAAGCAGAGCCAACAGAGCCAAACCCTGAGAGCCAGTCTGAGAGACCTTTCTTACCAAGGTCATCCCAAATGGATGACAGGATCACTGGAGCAGGCTCTGGTCTTTGCATAGGGTTTCAAGATACAGGAAAACCTGTCTTAAAAAAAAAAAAATTTATAACAAAATGCCAACTTCAGAAGAGTATATGCATAGGGACAGTAAGGAAAAGATCTAAAGGCAATCCCAAAAAATATTCCAGGGACCAGAATAACTGCACAATAACTGCACGAGGTACAAACTTCAAGATAATTGTCACACAAAGCAGGAAGGTAGTAGTTGTTAGGATCTCCCTCGTCCCGTAGAATAAATTTACTGATTTAAACAATAACTATTAATCTTGAATGAATTATTAATCTTAGATTAAAATTATGTTGGTATAAGCATCATTAGAGCTCAAGCTCTTGATAAATGCCATTATGTCTGCTTCTACAAGTTGTGTTCTAAGAAAAAATATATAAATTGATCCAAGTTATTTCCAAATTTCAATTAAGAACCTCAAGCTTTGTTGGCTTCTCTGAATCACTTTCCCTTTTGTCTACAAAATAAACACCTTGTTAGTTTCTCATATTACTAGATGGCCTACTATAAACCATTAATTGACCGAATTGTATTTAAAAAAGGTATCAGTTTCATCTTCCAAATATTGACTAATCTGTTGGAAAATTTCTTCAAGGTAATGCTTTTACCATGATGAAATTTATGAACAAGGTAGTTTTACATATTAGATGACCAGAAAATAATTTAGCACCACACTATGCTAATATTTTCCAAATTACCTGTATCTATTAAAAGAATCCACAAACACTTTCATTGCAGTCTTTTTATATCAATTCACAGTGGCATGTCCATGTAATTTGAGATTTCCTTCACAGTGATGCACCAATGGACACAAATTTTTAATTATGCAGTTTGATTAAGAAAATATGGTCTTCAACATTTCTTTAAAAAGTGCTGAGATGCTATGTTACTTTCCACAATGTCAGGAAATAATTCTGCTGATCAGCATAAACAATTGCTAAGTCTTCGAAATTCCTTTTTACATACATAACCTTTCTAGAAACAATTTTAGGAGTAAGTTCTGTGGTAGTTCATTTTGTTGAATGTAGTTGTAGTCTTGTTGTTTGTATTTGTTCCATGAATCTTATGTATCTCAGTGTTGAGGGTTGAATTTGTTTCTCTTTTACTGTGGGAATTTTGTCCCATCAGTTGCTAAGTAACTAATGGCTGGGTGCTTATGGGTGCTCATGAGGCTGGGCAGGAAAAGGGTGGGGGGGAGAGAGAGAGAAGTTTTGTTTTTTTTTTNGTTATAATATTAGTAAAGAGATTGTTATCCTTTCCATAATTTTGCCTGAAAGCCCTTAATTGCGAAATTATAATAATTGGGAGGGAAGGGGGAGGGGTTACATTCTCTACTCCGGGAAAACTCCAGTTCTCCTGGACAGATACCTGTCTTCCCAAACCAAGACACTCAGTTGGTGTCTTCCATGTACCCCCAGTTCTTGTTCAGTCGGTTTACCCCACAGCCCTCACAATTGTCACTCTCTGTACCCCTGCCCCTTAGCACTGTCAGTCAGGACTTCGCCTCTCCCTACTTTCTGGAAAGTTCTAGGGAGAGTGCCGAATGATTGTCTAGGGCTTGGAAAACTCCCTCCTCCTCCCCTGGGATTGGGTCAGAGAGTGATTGATTTGTGACAGGGTCCCTCCCTGATCCTTCCTGATTAGTTGTTCTGTTCCCCTGAAATAGCTGTGCACAGCCAAGTTCTGTGACTCTGCTGGGTCAGATCTCCAGGAATAAACTCCCTGTGGTTCACTCAGCCAGAGTTCCTCCTTTTTTCTTCTGCCTTTGGTCGTGTTCCTCAGCTAGTGTGTCAGTGTTCAAGAATCCACGAGCAGTGTAGATTCTGGGCCAGTCTGCTAGGATGTGGCCTGCGGGTCGGAGCTAGCAGGGGGAATCATCATCCCGCACGAGTACAAAGTTCCACAGATTCGTTCAGACATAGATTCATTCAAAGATTTCACATTGGAAGGAAAAGCAGGAAACTGGCCAAATACTGCCTTTCTTTTTTTTTTTTTTTTTTTTTTTTTTTNTTTTTTTTTTTTTTTTTTTTTTTTTTTCTGGAAAGATTCACATAAGAATTTAGTACCTATTCACCACATTTTTATTATCTAGATTTTCTCTCTTTTCTAGGGATTATTCCACCTAGAAGTGGATACCTCATGATCACAATGGCAGGTTGGCCTGGTATTGTGATCTGCTTGTGGTACTGAAGTTTTGGGGATGCAGCTATGGTTACCACAAGAGAATGGAGAGATAAATTCTCTTTATCCTACAAGATCTTGCAGCCAGCTTCAATATGCAATATTACCAGGAAAGAATTACACAGACATGAAGAGTGAAATGAGCTTGAATGAATTAGCCACTGATTTGATTGAGAAATAAATACCATATGTTTAGTTGTGCACAAGGTTTTATGTTCAATTCATAGCTGAAAAAAAGCCCCAAAAGCAAACCAAACTAACCCAACAGATGGTAGATAGTGATGGTTGAGAGATAAAGGAAAAGGCCACCACTAAAGAGTGTTTCAAGTATACAATTTTTTTTTTTTTGACTTCAGGTTCTGAAAGGCAAAGGTATTCCTTAGAGAGGCTCAACACAGGGTCCTCAATACAAATCCTGGCAATTTTTTTCTTTCTGTAGCAAAATAAAAGAAGGATGATAATAAAGATTCTGTGTGAAATAAGGGGTTGCTGAACTGAGCAGATTAAGCAGGCAAAGGCAAGTTGCAGTAGCTTTGGATTTCTCAGAAGCAGAAAAGCAGGGCCATGTGGGGTTGAATCTAGAACAGAATGCAAAGACTAGGATCACATTTATGTATTCATGTGACTGACGTTTTTAACCAAATACAGCTTTCAATTACTCTGTCACATCATTCTGATCCATATCATTCTAACTATGATGTGACATTATTTACCTCTTCTGATACATTTTTCTTCCACAAGAAGCTATATTGATCTTTTGGTTTTCACTAAATGATCTAAAATAAAGAGACAAATGCTCTAAGAAAAAAAAAAAAACAAACATTTAATACATCCAGAATGTGAAGGAAACAAATCCAAACCAGCAACCAAACAATGAATAAACAAACAAACAAAACCAAACCACCACCACCAACCCTCAGATACTATTCAAGCCATCAAAACTGTTCACAAACCATCAAAAAAGTTCACAAAATTTAAATGTTCAAAAATGGCCATTGAACTGTGGAAAAAATTCTTAATACCATATGTTTTAGAAAAATTGGGAAATTTTATGAGAGATCATATTGGAGGGCAAGTTAAAAACCACTCTCTGGCTGTGTCTCTAACTCATCCAAACCCAGGGGTAAAATAACATTTTACCAATTTCAAGGGTTATAAGTATGTTTTGGCTCAGTTGTGAACAGCGTTGGTAAAAGAGATTTTGGGTTTGAACCACCTTGCAATTTGTACCTTGATTCAACTCATGGAAATACCTCAACATTATAAATATTATAACAACATTTTCTTTACTGTACATCTTGAGTTCTTCCATCCTGAAGTAATTTTAATGTGAAATTTTATATTTTCTTGTTTAAAGTCCAGTCAGAATTCAAATGTGATTGGATTGAATGGAGAATAGGATAAAACTCAGCTGTTTTGTTTGAAAACTTTTGAAATGGATGTTTATATATCTAAATTACATCAGGTCTTTCTTTCTCAATTTTCTTGACTTTTCCAATGTGCACAAAGATTCACACACTTCAGAAGGACAGGAAATTAAGTTCAATTAAACATACACTGTTAAAGAATTTAATGTTTTAATGCAGGTGCTATTTGAAAAATATCACCTTTCTCTTCCAAAGGAAGACATTTTAACAGGTGGAAAAATTGCATCAGCTTTCATTGCAGATTGTTAGTACATGTCATTGTTGTCACATATGTTTTACCGTCAATGTCTATTTCCAATGTTTAAGGGCACAAAGAAAAAAGGTAGCCTTTCAGCTTAAAGCTCAACACACAAAGCAGTATTTCAGAGTTTCATAGAATCACTAATGCATTTGTGAAATTTGAAAACTTTTGCTTTGGAGCAACTTAGATGTTTTGTCAACTGCAGATCTTTTTGTCTGAATGGCAGCTACAAACTAACAACTCTTTTTAAACAGGGATATATATGCATTCATATATAATGAACTTCTTTGCTTAGCTTTTTTCATGTTTACATGTTGTAGAGGCCAATATTAGCATTCAGAAATATGTGATCACCTGACTTCTAGAGACAGAATGAACCTGCACATAAGGTCAAGGTTTATAGCTAAGACAGTTAAATAGGTTCTAAAAATATGCCATTGGAAGGAATTCAATACAAGATGCAACTTTGTTCCTTAGTGTCTTGAGAGACTATATATCAAATATGTCTTTATTTTCTTGAGGCTAAAGCCTCTGAGTTTTGTAGAACAATTTGTATGGACAGTAACCACTCCAGTCTGTTGGGAATGACTTCCCATCTGTGAGATGTTCAGTGTTTGAAATGTGTCAATACAGTTCTGGCTGTGCATGAAATCAATGTCTTGTCTTTTACTTTCTCCTAGCTTGCTTTAGTAAGGTGTTGATTAAACTATGATGAGAACTGCTGTTGCAATTAACACTAAATAAGATTTGTTAATTGGCTTCTTTTGAATCAGACTAGGGTTTTTCTTGTGCTACCCTCTGTGCTGCTTGTGAATTGATCTATGGAGTAAGAGTATTGAAAATTGACTGTGGAGGTAGTGACATTTCAAAATTAAATCTAATTATGACAATTACAGCTGGAATTAAAATATAAATAAATGAAAATTAAAAGAGGTAAAAATTTAAAGAAAAATTAAATAAAATTAAAATTTAAATAAATTAAAATTAAAATATGTAAAAAAACCTAAGCCAATGATTAGCCAAAGCATCATTTGCATAGTATGTTCACTTTTTATTATTTAGATTTATTAATATTAGTATATGGCTTTAAAAAAACCAGACAATGAAACAAAGGAAAAAACAAAAAAAAGACCCAAAAAACACAGCAGTTCTTGTGGGTCCACGTCTCAGCTTGTCCAAATTTCTCTGGAGCTCTCAATGGCATGCCTTCCTTTTGTTGTGTCAACTGCACCACTCCACCTCCATGTTATCTGATAACTTACAGAGGTGGCACTTGACCTCTCTATGTCATTGATAAAGATATTCAAGAGCAGAGTCCCAAGACAAAGCCCTAAGGGACATCATTTTTATCAGTCTCCAGCTGGACAGAGTCACTGACCACCACTCTCTGGCTGCATCCAGCCACTCAATTCCTTCTTGAACAGCTCGCCCAGACATCAAATTCATGTCTCTCCAATTTGGAGATAAGAATGTAATGTGGTCTTGAAGACCTTACAGAAATCAAGTTAGGTGACATCAGTCAGTCTTACCTTGGCAACTGTTGCAGTCACTCCATCATAGAAGGCCACCAGATTGGCCATAAACAACTTGTCCTCAGTAGAGATGTGCTGACTGCCTCAGAACACACCCTTGTATTTTATGTGTTGTAGCATATCTTCTAGGAGTATCTGCTCCATGATCTTCACAAGCAGAGGTGATGCTTACCTCTCTGTAGTTCCCAAGGTGTTCTCAAGGAAGGAAGGAAGACCAAGAAGAATCCAGGGCTAAACTTGGCAAGGGGTGCAAAGAATAACAAGGGCTTCTGTAGGTACCTCAGCCAGAAGAGAAAGGTCAAATAAAACAAACCTCTCTGATATGTTTGCTGAGCCATTGTCCATGCTATTTGAAATGTCAAGGCATTCAGGTGAAGTTCTCAATAACCAGATGATTAACATTATGCCATCTATAAAAGGGAGGAAAGGATAATCCTGGGTATTAACAACCTGTCAGACTCACCTCTGTCTGGGACTGAACAGAAATTCTTGGAAGCTGTGCTAAGATACATGGATGACAGGGGGGTGATTTGAGACAGCCATCATGGCCACAGCAGGGGCAAGCTCTGTCTCACCAACCCAATGCCCCTCTACAATGGAGTGCCTATTTCAACTGGACAAGTGATGGACTACAGATGCCATTTATCTGGACTTCTGTAAGGCCTTTGACATGGTTCCCCACAACATGCTTCTTTCAAAATTGGAGAAGAAACGATTTCATCAGTGGATTGCCTAGGGGGTTAGGAATTGGTTGGACAATCAAATCCAGAGGATAGCAGTCATTGGCTCATTGTCCCAATGGACATCATTGACAACTTTTGTCTCTCAGGAGTCCCACAGGACTTTATTTAATATTATTTAATAGCTTTATTAATTACATCGACATCCTACGATTCTATGTTTATGAAGGTGCTTATCTAATATAGTGGAGTTTCATATTTAGATTTCATTTCCACATTTTAGTCTTTTTTCTTCTGAGTTTATCCTAGCCGCGTGATTCATACATACTCCATTTGCAACGCAACCACTCATTTGGATTGGATTTATTGAGTCTCCAAAGAGCATGACACTCAACAACAGAGAAAATTTTTCTATGCCATGAAGAGGATTGGAAAAGATACTCTTCGGAGTTTCCTTATAACCTCAACTATTCTTGCAATCATAGGAAAATACCTGCACTTGAATTATTTTCCTATGATTCCAAGAATAGTTATAACCCACGACACTGTAAACAACCAATCAGAATCCCTAAGTAAATTTGACTGTAATGATGGGAAATAACTTCAGGTTAAATAAACAGTCTTTCAGTAGTGAACTGTGGAGTCTAATTGTTATATACAAAGTATCTGAAAATATGTAAGTATTTAATTACTGTTACAGGGAAAGAGTAGCTAAGGGGCTAATGCCCTTTCAGAAATTTCAGCCTCATTTTTTACATGTTTCTTGATGATTAATGCCTTAGCTATTGAGAGGTTTGTATAGTTCAAATTTTATTACATTTAATTCAAGTAATACTACAAGAAATCTCTTTTAGGAAAATGTTACTTTGGAAGGATTGTGCAAAAAATTTTTCTTGATCTCAAAGATTATGAGTTGTTACATAAAAAGGCTAATTCTTACTCTTTTCTTAACGGGCAATCTAATAGCAAAAAAGAAAGGTAGAAATTATAACATGCCCGCTTGAAAGTATCTAGTAGTATAGTTAATAGTATGCTCCAATTATCAAATTTAGTAGATTTTTTCCTTACAATTCTCAGAAAGAAAAGCACAATTTATTTTCTTTCTTCCTTCCTAATCCATGCATGTAATGANGCCCTAAGGGACATCATTTTTATCAGTCTCCAGCTGGACAGAGTCACTGACCACCACTCTCTGGCTGCATCCAGCCACTCAATTCCTTCTTGAACAGCTCGCCCAGACATCAAATTCATGTCTCTCCAATTTGGAGATAAGAATGTAATGTGGTCTTGAAGACCTTACAGAAATCAAGTTAGGTGACATCAGTCAGTCTTACCTTGGCAACTGTTGCAGTCACTCCATCATAGAAGGCCACCAGATTGGCCATAAACAACTTGTCCTCAGTAGAGATGTGCTGACTGCCTCAGAACACACCCTTGTATTTTATGTGTTGTAGCATATCTTCTAGGAGTATCTGCTCCATGATCTTCACAAGCAGAGGTGATGCTTACCTCTCTGTAGTTCCCAAGGTGTTCTCAAGGAAGGAAGGAAGACCAAGAAGAATCCAGGGCTAAACTTGGCAAGGGGTGCAAAGAATAACAAGGGCTTCTGTAGGTACCTCAGCCAGAAGAGAAAGGTCAAATAAAACAAACCTCTCTGATATGTTTGCTGAGCCATTGTCCATGCTATTTGAAATGTCAAGGCATTCAGGTGAAGTTCTCAATAACCAGATGATTAACATTATGCCATCTATAAAAGGGAGGAAAGGATAATCCTGGGTATTAACAACCTGTCAGACTCACCTCTGTCTGGGACTGAACAGAAATTCTTGGAAGCTGTGCTAAGATACATGGATGACAGGGGGGTGATTTGAGACAGCCATCATGGCCACAGCAGGGGCAAGCTCTGTCTCACCAACCCAATGCCCCTCTACAATGGAGTGCCTATTTCAACTGGACAAGTGATGGACTACAGATGCCATTTATCTGGACTTCTGTAAGGCCTTTGACATGGTTCCCCACAACATGCTTCTTTCAAAATTGGAGAAGAAACGATTTCATCAGTGGATTGCCTAGGGGGTTAGGAATTGGTTGGACAATCAAATCCAGAGGATAGCAGTCATTGGCTCATTGTCCCAATGGACATCATTGACAACTTTTGTCTCTCAGGAGTCCCACAGGACTTTATTTAATATTATTTAATAGCTTTATTAATTACATCGACATCCTACGATTCTATGTTTATGAAGGTGCTTATCTAATATAGTGGAGTTTCATATTTAGATTTCATTTCCACATTTTAGTCTTTTTTCTTCTGAGTTTATCCTAGCCGCGTGATTCATACATACTCCATTTGCAACGCAACCACTCATTTGGATTGGATTTATTGAGTCTCCAAAGAGCATGACACTCAACAACAGAGAAAATTTTTCTATGCCATGAAGAGGATTGGAAAAGATACTCTTCGGAGTTTCCTTATAACCTCAACTATTCTTGCAATCATAGGAAAATACCTGCACTTGAATTATTTTCCTATGATTCCAAGAATAGTTATAACCCACGACACTGTAAACAACCAATCAGAATCCCTAAGTAAATTTGACTGTAATGATGGGAAATAACTTCAGGTTAAATAAACAGTCTTTCAGTAGTGGAGTCTAATTGTTATATACAAAGTATCTGAAAATATGTAAATATTTAATTACTGTTACAGGGAAAGAGTAGCTAAGGGGCTAATGCCCTTTCAGAAATTTCAGCCTCATTTTTTACATGTTTCTTGATGATTAATGCCTTAGCTATTGAGAGGTTTGTATAGTTCAAATTTTATTACATTTAATTCAAGTAATACTACAAGAAATCTCTTTTAGGAAAATGTTACTTTGGAAGGATTGTGCAAAAAATTTTTCTTGATCTCAAAGATTATGAGTTGTTACATAAAAAGGCTAATTCTTACTCTTTTCTTAACGGGCAATCTAATAGCAAAAAAGAAAGGTAGAAATTATAACATGCCCGCTTGAAAGTATCTAGTAGTATAGTTAATAGTATGCTCCAATTATCAAATTTAGTAGATTTTTTCCTTACAATTCTCAGAAAGAAAAGCACAATTTATTTTCTTTCTTCCTTCCTAATCCATGCATGTAATGATATATCTTTGTTTCTGAAACTGTACATCACTACAGTAACTCATGTATAAGTATTATAAGGAGAATTCCATTCTTTCACAGTCTCTATCTTACATGTATTTGTTTTGTAATTTTCCCAGTCTTGATCTTTTACTTGGATTGCTGCGCTGTTTTTGAGATTCCCACCCTGTGATCTGCACATATTTTGTGCACACAATTCTGTGCCTCCAACAAATTCAGTGTGGAAGATCTCTGCACTGCATTTGCAAGGATTTCGATGAAATTGCTAAGTTTGTGAAAGCAGGATATCTTGGGGCTAGTGTTAACATTACCAGAGATATATTGGCAAAGAGAATAGAGAGAGGAATAACAGTGTTTTTACATAACGATCTGGCAGCCAAGGTTAAGTTTTCTACTTCAAGCAGTGTAAAATTATAACATGTAGCCACCAGATTTTTGAAAATGGGACTGTAATATGTAGGATTTGGAAATAATAGACATTTTTCTTGTTCAGTTAATTGCTAAGGACTTTAGTTTTTCCTTATAAGATATATATTCTCTAAGTGTAAAGAAAATGGAAAGCGCTCCTTTAAGATGTAGAAGACAATAGTTGGTGAGATGGATCTCACACAACATACTTCTGCTAAATATATTTAAAGGACTAGTATGAAAAAATAGAAATATGAAGTACAAAAAATTCAATAGTATTTATTTTTACTAAAGGAAACAATAAAAAAAATCACAACCAATCCTTTTGATATGAAATACTGGATAGCATAATTGAAGTTGCTTAAAATAAGTGATTTGATAAATAAATAAATTGAAATCTGTCACAGACTGAGCCTAGGGTCTCTCTCTTAAAGAAATATAATTGAGATTGAGAAGATTTAGTTGACATATATTGGTATATTTTCCTGATTTCTCTTTTACAACTTAAATTTTATATGAAAGCAAAAGAGCTAATAATTTTTACTTATACTTTTGATACGCCTTATTACAAACCTAAAAAGGAGAAAAAAAGAAAATCCAGTAACAGTATAGAAATTACTACAGATAGAAAAAAATTCAGTCCTTTCATTACAGAACTGCTTTCAATTTATACTAAAAGAGAAGCCCACTATAATCCTCAAATAAGGAATAAGGTCAAAAACTGTTTAAAAATACAACTAGATATTCTGTAATCAAAGTATTCTACATTTAAAGAATCTAAAATATGTAGTAAAGGTCAGAAAAATAATAGCTTTTTATGAAATGAGGTAACTTGGAGTAGGTTTCTCTAATCTAGAGATGGTTCAGGGAAGTGATTTTTAAAATCAGTTTTCAGAGGAAATAGTTTCTTTTATTGATTTTTTTATGCAGATAGAATAAAACTGAACAAACTGTCAGGAGAGACTCCTCACATTACCATGATTTTGAGAGCTATGGTTCATGTAGCTGCTAATCCTGTGTAGGGAGGCAATTATATTTAACAGTTTCCTATGGTGGGAGGGGGATGGCCTCGGGGGGAAGTGTCACAGACCTTCAAATTCTGCCCTGGCCATAAACACACCTGCTCCTTGGGCATGAGTGCCTTGCTCCTACCTTTCCTCTCCAGCTCAGACTGAATGGCCCAGAACCCACAACCTTTACCTCTCCTATCCCACCTTGAATGATGTGGTTGGATGGACTTTATTCAAGACTGTTGCTTTTGTTGATACAGACTAAGCAAGAGAAAGGCAGTGCCCTTTTAGTGATCTGTGAAGTCCTTTGGTCTAATTTTACTCCGATTCTGGAGGGAAGTGTTGTTGCCAGGAGACCACCAAGTAAATTCAGATAACTTCCTATTCCTACCTCATTGTTCCTGGGAATAAACTGAGAGAACTAAGAAGAAAGAAAAATAAATGTTATTAGCCAAAATGGGGATAATTTGAATTACGTTCAGTTTTTTTTATCCTTTAGCTTCCATCTTTCAACCTAATAATATAGGGATAAAGATAGAAAAGAGGAAAAAAAGAGAAATGCAAATTTATATTACTGTGAGAAATATAGGATAGGTGAAGAAAATGCCAAATATAAATCGAAAGCTACATTTAATTTTCCCTAAATATGATACTGTTATTTATTCTGTACCAAAGGTACAGAAAATGAAAATACATAACTTTAAAATCAACAACTGGTTTACCCTGTAAATTTCAGATATTATTATGGTGTACATGTTTATCAAGGAAGTCAACTACTTCCTAAAGTTTTAAGAAACATTATATTAATTAAATATGGTCTATATTCTTTCCATATAAGAGTCTTGATTTGCAAGTAAATAGTATTTTCCTTATCATCTGGGTTTGTTACAGAAATGGCTACCATGTGAGCTGGATACCTCTTCTAATTCAGTAAGATCAGAAGAGATTTGAAGGAGAATAGTAAAAGAATAAAATTTCATTGATTTAGATAGGAAGATGGTCCTAATAGCTGTATTATCAATTCAGAGTAATGTATGCTACTGTCAGTGATTAGGAAACTAAGCAGTCTTCCTACTTCAATGAAACTGTGTTTTTTGTTTTTATCCCTGATGAGATTTTTGCCTATTATGTTTCAGGAAATTATCCAGGGACTTGTATGTTAGATATAAAACGATCCATAACAATCACAGGCTGAAACAGGAACAGCAGTTTCTCAGAACAGAAGAAATCAGCAGTCATTAATTTGAGCCATTTTATACATATATATAAACAAATAAAAAGATTATTCTGTATAATTCTAGGAGTCAGATATTTTTTCAAATTTTCAAAATAGAAGAATACTTTGCAAGTAGGTCGTCTTATCAGAAGAAAATGACTGAACATTGCAGTTTTGTTTGAGACAGATTTCTGAGTTCTAAAGTGATTTCCTTTGTGATTATTTAAAAGCAGCAGTATTTTTATTTTAAAAGAAACAAACTCTTTTCTTGAGATCACTGGACTATCTGAGTTGGATTCCTTTAGTGAGTCTTCACTAATGATTGTAATGATTTATGCAATGCTGTAGAGCGAGTGTAAGATCAAATACTCCAGGTGTGTATGTATTAGAGCGTCAGCCATACTGTACTCTATCACTAATTTGCTTTGTGCAGTATTCTGTGTCAGACAAATCCCTCATCCCTTTGTAATATACAAAACCAGTAGAATTATAATTAATAAAGAATTTATTAATAAACGATACAATCAAAAATTTGGAATCGCCAGAACCAACACAGTTCCGAGCCCGGGAGTTGCACCTGGGTGAACCTGAGACCAGCCTCGCCTCCACTGATTCCCCCAAGTTCACCATTTGCCATTCTAACAGCCATCTTTTATACAGTTTTTCAACCCCAAGGCTAAAAAACTTTTTAGTTCTTTGTTAAAGTCCAAACTTAGTTGGCATTCATCTTCGGCTGCCGGCTCCTGGATGGGATTTCTGAGTTGGGAAGAATGGAATAATAGTTTTGGCTGGAAATATTCATGTTAGGAAGAATGGGCTAAATATCCATGTTGGTAATATTCTTACCCTGCTACCGGTTCCCTGATGAAATTTTCGAGCAGCCAGGATGTCGTGATCAGTCCTGATGTAGAAATGCTGATTTACTCACAGAGGAGCGATGGGTGGATGAATAGGTTTACTGGAATCAGCCTATTCACATTCACGGTAGTCCGATATAGAAGGCCAGATCCATATCTGCTCTCAACTGCTGAGTCGTCTGGAGTTGGATGTAGTTTTCCCAGCCTTTTTTCTCTTTCTGCTGTTGTGGAGATCTTTGTGATCTTCTTTCTCTGGTTTCAATCTCCCCTGTTGCAATCAGGCAGCTGGGTTTTTGCTTTGGGAAAACAAACTGCTTTCTGCTTCATTTTTATTGATCAGAAATCATGGATTATACATTATATCTAAGGCACAGTACAATAAAAACACAAATTATACACTGCATTTATAACACCTTGTCCAGGATGTTAAGAAATGCTTCCACAATGTGAGAATTCTATGTCTTCTGCTCAGACAGGGAAGCACTTTGTTTGGGTTATCCTGAAGTCCAAGAGATTGAGGCTGAATCGTCTCTACAGAAGAACAGTATTTGTCACTGCAAATGCCAATGTTTTCTACACTTAAAAAAAAATAATTTATTTTATTTCTATATTCACTGAAGAATCAAAACAAAAATTTTAACAATGCTATAGTACATTTTCAAAAGATGCTTCTGTCTTCCTGTTCACAACTGCGGTGCAATGTTTTCTGTAACTGTATTTTTTGTTGTTGTTGTTTCAGTGTTCTCTACACCTCTTTTGCCAATATTTGACCATTATGGTATTATTTTTATTTTTAGGTGCAGTGGTTATTATTCCTGAGATTAAACATGATGGAATCCTCAAAGAAGAAAGATTTCAAAGCCTGTTTATACACACTGACAGAAGGAACAGTAGAAACAAGGAAGCAGAATCTTCAAGGTCAACTACATGTACTTAATCATGTGTCATTAACAGGGCTGTATGGAATGAAGTTAGCATACAGCTTAATTGTTTGTCTTGAAATTCTAACAACCGTTGCTCAGAGTGAAACTTACTATTTGAGAATATATTTTTTTCCTTTTTTTATCTTTTCTCAAATACATTCTTATGTCTGTTTGTTTTGTTTTAATGAAGCTTAGAGGTCTTTTTAGTCTGAGCAAAGCATACACAATCCACACTCTTGCACCATCTATAGCCCTCAAGCATTCTCTCCAACATCTTGAAAGCCACCTCTCTTTTCTATCCCAGAAAAATAACATTTTTCATTTGTAATCCAAAGAAAATAAGGGATGAAGAGAAAAATTCTTCAACTTTTTAAATTCATGACTTTTGGGAACCTGAAACAAGTCCTTTGAATGTTGCCAAAGTGCCCTATGAATTCAGAAAGTCTATATGCATTCCTCCTGCTAAGCTAAAAATAACTATATCAAGAGGCCTGTATAAGTCTTCCAATTAAAAACAAAGCAAACAAAAACAAACAAAAAACCCCTGAAACAGAAAAAAACCCAATCAAACAGTGGTACTATGCAGCTACAGTGAAACTGATGACTGACCATCTAACCAAGAGTCATACAATAGTGGAAGATATCAAATCTTCTCTGTGTATGATATAATGCTTCATTTAGTAGTCAGGCTACAGTCTGCACTAAACCAGAATCAGATTAGAACTGTCTTCCTGTAATGGTGAATTCAGCTGCTGGTTGGTGTTGCAAGAGTAGCAGAGAATGTCTGGAGGTTTTTAAGCTGCTTTAGAGTAAGAAAATTCAAATTCAGCCCCTCTTTCATAATCATGTACATTAATAAAAGTGTCTGAGGGAATCAGACAGCAAAACTGAAAACAAGAGGTATTTTTCAGGAAAGCTGAAAAAAGCTGATAAAAGTCTAAATATCAGGTAAATTTATTCTATATATCAGTTAAAGGTTTTGATTCCAGAAGGTATCTAGCTGTCTAATAATAAAAAGTAAATTATACCTGAATTACACTAAAGCCAAAATGGGTTTCCTTCTGCCACATGAAAAAGATAAGATTAAAAAATTTGTTACTTTCTTATAGAATAGTACAAATATAGCTTTTCCTTTAAACTACCTTCAGTTTAACATCAATATTATTAGTAGGTTCATGTTTAATATGTTAATATATACCTGCTTTCTGTGAATATTTTTTTCTGTAGTAATGAGACTTGTTAACTTTTCTTTTAGGGGGTCATCTGCTAATCTCTAATAGATGCCAAGATATTTTGTTCCCTTTTCTGAAATCCTACTGTAATTCAAAAGAGATGATGAATCTTTCGGGAAATACTATTTCCTGATTTCGTTACTTGTAACTTGAGCTTGTAACTCTCTAGTAATTGAGGCTCCTCCTTATTAAGAGAGAGAGATTGCAGAACAACCAAGTAGGATCAATTCTGCCCCTGCATGTTGGGAGGCTTTAGGATTGATCCTGAGAGAGACACAATCCCACAACATGAGCATGGGGCTACTCCGATAGAATAAAATAGGTATTAGAAAACAAGTCAGTGGAAAGGCATCTTTATAATTGACAAAATATTAGGAGTTCTGACCTGGAAAGAAACAAAAGGGGCACAACCACCATACCTTAGGTGACTGGCACCATGTGAAAATGTACAATAGAACAACAAGAGCAGTTAGAATAGATGTTAGGAAGCAATTCTTTACTGAGAAGACAGGAAGGCACTGGAACAAGTTGTCCAAAGAAGCCCCATCCCTGGAAATGTTCCAGGCCATGTTGGATGTGGTTGAGTGGTTGTTATACAGGCCCATGGGTGTCCCTGCACAGACATTCTTTAAGGTCCCTTCCAACCAAATATGATTATATGAAGAAGTTTGTTTCTGGTTTGTTTGGTGGGGTTTTTTGGGGAGGGTGGGGAGGAGGGAGAGCATTTTTAACGTTTGCCTACTTTAGGTAGAAGGCCGAATGGTAGAGGAAAAAAGTCATTTAAATGAGACATAGAAGTTTATGTCTTCTGTTGATTACATTGCTACAAAAGAGAGATTTCACTGACAAAGTTAAAATGAGTCACTAACCCATACTCCTCCTAGTAATAATCATGAATAATTCCATATCAGTGTGGTACTAAAACTCACTACAATGTATAAATTATGATGCACACAATACTACTTCAAAAGGATCAATTAAAGAAATTATGCAATCACTTCATTGTAACTTCCCTGCTGGTCAGTTGATAATGTAATTAATGTTTTCAATATTCCATTTATGCTGAGGGAATTAAAGTGTTTAAAATATGAGGTTGATAATAGTGTTATAACTAGTCCATATAAAGATGCATATTAGCTTCTTTTAACTATTTGCTGTAGCACTAATAATTGTTTCATCTACCACAGCCTTGAGAATCTCTCTGAGATGGAGGTAGACCAGATTTTTCAATGAAATACATACTACTTAAGTGTCAGAAAAATATAATACAATTGAACTCAGTTTTCAGTGCTACTTTTGAGCAACATAAAGAGTGATTATTAGCTGTTTGCAATTAGTGGACTCTGTTTGTGTCAAGTCCAGTTTAGCAAACATGATATAATATCTATTTAATCTCAAAGAAATTGGTATGCAAAGTTACCTTTTGTTATTGAATAAAACACAGAGTTCCACTTCAAAACAAATGAAATTTGAATGTTAAAATCAGTCTTTTTAGACACTGGTCTAACCAAAGAATTATTATCCTCTGAAATAAAATAAAATTAACCCTCTCATTTTAATAGGAAAAACCAGAATATTTCCTATTTCATCCTACATTCTAAAATTGAAACAAAAATCACTTTTAGCAATTACCTTTAAGAAAATAGAAATAATACAAAGTTCTTGTTAATTACTCAAAAACTAAATGCAGGCACTCCAATTTGTTTATAAAGATTAATTTGGCTGGACTAGAAAAGTAGCTTGAAATGTCCCACCTAAAAATGGATTAACAAAATCTGTTAATATGGTGAGTATTCCAGATGTTTCTGTCTATACTCTTAGCTCCCCACAATGTTTTCTTACAAGTGTCTGAAGACTTCTTCATCTGGGTTGTGGCTTTTGTTAAACCTATGAGAAAAAAATTCAAAGCGAAAACAACATGAAGGCATAGTATCTGCAGAAGCTGGACAATTTTCCATTATAATTGCCATATTAGTGGGCTGGGCAATCAGGAACTGTAAGATCTTTACTGTGTATAAAGCTTAATAAAAACAGGTGATGTATTCTGCACCTGGGAAGGAGCAACCCTGGATGTACAAACAGACTGGGGAACTAGAGCCTGGAAACCAGTGCCATGGAATGGGACCTGAGCTCCCCAGAGAACTGGACACAATACCATGACACACAGAGTTCAAGGAGTGTTTGGACAATGCTTTCAGGGACATGCTGTGATTCTTGAGGTTGTCCTATGAAGGGTTGGAAGTTTGACTTCAGTGATACTTATGGGTTCCTTCTAACTCAGGATATGCTATGGCTCTGTTTCATGTTTCAAAAAAAAAACCCAAAACCTTTGCAGCAGAGAACTGAAAGGTTACACATATTTATCAAATAAATTTGAAATATTATTAATACTCCTTATTTTTTTCAAAATTACAGACTTTGATGCTTTAATAAGATCTTCCTAGATCTATGATTTCATTTACTCTCTTACTTAATTCCACCCTATGGAAGACCTAAGTGTTCTGCCAACAGGACAAAGCAGAGGATATACTCCTTGTTGTTTTCCTCTTTGTTTCCAGTAATGGAAATAGGATATGCCTGACTTGAAACTGAAGCAGTGTAATTTTCCATTTTTCTCCAGCCAACAATTATTATAATCTGGCTGCTAAAAGTCACAGGTATTATTCAGAAAAGTAGCAACAAATTTCAAGTTCTATAAGATGTTTCTGGAATGAAATATCTTCACCTTAATAACCTAAATATGTTTGACTAGATGCAAATATTTTGTAAGTAATAACCTCAAAAGACATGTGCATATTTTAGTTTGATGGCTGTTGTCTGTAATCTCTTTAGCCTCTCTTCATTTCCTCCAAGAATAAAGTAATTTACCCAAGATATCATTTCATCTAAAAAGAACAAAGGGAGGAATAAAACAATTTTATTCAATTGTTTAAAAGTCAAAACCAAAGTTCTGTGCCTGGGAAAGCAGGGCCTCTGCACCAGAAGAGGAACTGGGGAGTGGCTTTCTGGGAAAGGCCCTGGGGTGGTGGTGGCCAGCTTCCTGGACATGAGCCCATGTTTGAGCTAGTAGCAAAGGTGGCCAACAGCTCCCAGGGTGTACTGAGGGTTCCACCTCCCTGTAAGGAAGCTGATCAGCCTGGAGAAGGGATGGCTTTATGGGCCTAACACCTCCCCAGCTGCTTTGAAGGGTCATCAAAGACAGACATATATGCTCCTCACAGAATGAGGGTACCTGTCAACAGGTTCAAGTTGAAACAAGAGTAGTCCAAGCTGAGTATAATGGAAAAAACCCCTTTTTACTATAATGATAATCAAGCATTAGAGCAGATTGCCTTCATAGATCATAGAAACTCCAAAAGCCAGATTTTTTTTAAAAATTTAAAATGTGTATTTAACTCTCCAGACAATAAGTTCTGGGTAAATTACTTTTCCTTATGGTATAACATTTTATATAATCAAAGAAAATGAAAGTTTTTAAAATCCAATGTATACTATCTCTGTTTAATTTCTGAAGAGAAACTGCAGTTGGAACAAAAACTTAAGTCCATCCACTAAAAGATTAATTTGTCCTTGTAGCCACTATCAAATTGTTTTTCGGTGTCATGGATTAGTGTTCACAAAATTAAATTAAGCTTTGTACAAAGAGTAGCGTTAGTTCAAAGGTGCTAGATTTCATTTGTACCCTGCCAAACTACTTTGTGAGACGATGGAGTACAACTTTGTTGCAGCACTTGGAAAGATTTACTCATCTAAGGATTTGCTTCTTAAATCCAAAATGTTTAAAAGATGGTAATGTGTCTAAAGAGTATCAATCTGTTCCACAATAGAATTTCCTTGCAGTTTAATCTCATAACTTACTTTGTGTAGCTTTCTACCCAAAATGTGTAAAATTACCCACTGATCTACAAATTTAAATTGTGAAGTCTTATTTCATATTCAAATGCAGACTATGTGGCTGAATTTCAGCTATAAGTGTAAAAGCATAATTATATTCTGAACTTTAAGCTTTTTTCTTATTTTATTGGGTGATGCATTACCTTTTACAGCTCTGATCTTTCTGAGGTCCTTGCAACTAATACTTTGCCTTACAGGCATGTGTTTAAACATTAAGAATGGTTTTAAAATGATGAATTAGGAGGACTGACTGATAAGTGCCTTTTTTACCATCTAATTCTAGGCATCACTAAGTTTCTTCTTCTCATTCATTGTGCCAATATCAGCACATGAAGACCAATGAACTTCTGGCAATCATCCTGGACTCTGAAATAAGCAGATGCTGACACCTGAGGTAGATGTTAACACTTCTTTGACATGGAGTATCTCTCAGTTTATTCTATGGTAAATCATTCTAGTTGTTCTAATTTAGATGAAAATACCTCACAAATAGTTCAGCACATAAAATAAATCTCCAGCGCAAGATGGCAACAGACAAATATTTGGACCTTAATGAATCATCCCTGAAGGAAAAGAATCCATTTGATCCATTAATAATGAGAACTTACTCTTTGATCCTTTCTGTTCCTGTTACATCCGACAAAACCATGAAATAAAGCATCTTGTGGTATGTGTCAGGTGTTGCCAAAACAGCAAGCAAAGCACTTATTATCTTGAAAACAAAAATGTTAGGCAAGATATAAATAGATTCAGTACCAAAAATCAAAAAAAAAGCCCAAAAAGCCCAAAACAATGCTTCTTAGTGCCTTCTCTCTCTCATGTTTTAGATCACATAAATTAAATGCTCATGAAAGATAAAAATACTCTCATAATAAAAAGAAAAATAAAATATAAAAAAATACATGGTAGCTCTTAAATATTCATCATAAAAGTAATATTTTGTTTATAAGGAGAGGAAAATAATTCAGGATTCACCAAGCAGTATGATATTTTCTAAGCTGTAGCCAACTTGACAATTGTGTGGCAGAATTGATAAAAACTTTTCATAAACATTTCTTGAGATGGCAAGTGAAGACTTCACATCTCTTGGCATGTTTTGGTTTTTCTTAAGACTGGCCAGACACACACATCTGTCCACTGGGCTTGGAAAACCTGAATATTGATCTTGCAACCATATGTCATTAGGACACTGAGCCAACGCATTTGAAGTGCAGGTCCAAGATCAGCACCAATGAAGGGCAACTAAAGGCAAGAGAGCTGTAATTCCAGAGAGGGTTGTGAGGCAGATTGTTTGGATACAGTGAAGGAATAACATCATTACCTAACCAGAAATTTTAACATAATGGCATTCACATATTAAAATTTGATATGAAATGTCAAAATCACAACTATATTTACATTTTTTAAAGATGTTGGTTGCTTAAAAATAATGTATATTCATTATCTTTGTACAAATGTGAAAAAAAAGAAAATACCAAACTACTGCAGTTTGTTCATGGATAAAAAGCCTTGTCATTATATTAATACATTTCTCTCATTAGAAAGACATATACAAAAATCATTTTAATTGAATCTATATGGTTCTAGTGATATGTATAGACAAACTTATGGAACATTTTTTATGTAACATGGAACTATTTTTATGTATTAGTATTAAAATTCCCTAGGATGTTGCTCTGTGACTAGGTACAATGGAAGAGATCTTAGTGAGTAAAGCTTCCTGAAAAGATTTTGGAGTAAGGAGATACATGATTGAGTCAGCATAATAAGGGCAAAATGGGGGTTTATAGAACACAGTATTACTTCATACTGACCTGCCTTTTGTCATGTATCTACATGTAGGCTGAAGTCTAAGAAAGATTGATACCAAAGAAAATAGAATAGAAAGTTAATAGTTAATTCCATAACAATTTTGCAACTGTAAATTAAACTTCCTCAGTTAATACAAAAGAAGACTAAGTGTGCTTACATGGTCTGTTTTGTTCTACTGACTCAGTATTCCATGTCTTTGACCCCCAGCCAAGCAGTTGCAATAAATGACTATGGAAAAGGAGGAAGAGATGGGTAGCACCTTTAAACACTGTCACGATTCTGAACAAAATACCATAATCTTTCTCCATTAACAAAAACTAGGATCAAAACTGGTTTCTGTTGGATTACAAAGGAGGTCAGTATACTTCATGCAAGAAACATGCAAGTTTATGAACTGTCATCTCTTTTCCAGAGAATGTTGCCAAGATCTGTTGCTTCTATTTCATT
Source organism: Aegithalos caudatus (assembly GCA_013389925.1). Classification (NCBI taxonomy): domain Eukaryota; kingdom Metazoa; phylum Chordata; class Aves; order Passeriformes; family Aegithalidae; genus Aegithalos; species Aegithalos caudatus. The sequence continues at coordinate 26,294 of WEIU01017753.1, forward strand.
AAAGCTACAGTTTTGAAATGCCCAGTGGGTGTAAGATTAGTGTAACACAATTTGTCTCCGCAACACCAATGTGCCTGTTTTCATGCTCCAATTGTCTGTCAGATTTCCCTTAAGACTGGTCGAAACATGTCTGTCAAAACTTGGACATTCTTCAAAGCAAAGGACTCACACAGAAAAAAATTAATAATAATCAAAAGAATAGGTAGCATGAGTAACAACACAGAAGAATGAAATCAAAATCTGCATATATCTTAAAGGAAAACTGTAGGAAGCCTAAAAATCACTGTAGGAGAATTAGCTCATCTGAAATTGCTAACTAACCCCACAAATCTGATGAGATGCTTGGAAGCTGTACATACTTTACTGGAAGTTTTCCAGCTAGGGATTTAGAGATAATAATATCCATTCTTTTCTATATATCTTTCAAGTAATATCTAATAAAAATTCAATTCACTGCATTGTATACAATCTGTAAACAATCATCTCTTTGTTATGGAAAGGTAAATTAAGGACAAATAAAAGCTCAAGGCTTAAGGTGCATTATACGTTAGAACATAATTCAGCTAGAAATTTATTTGTTTATTTTTAGTAAGCTATCATTGTACTTTGAACAAAGATCCATATTTCTTACATTTAATGTTAAAAACTACAGAAGACAGAAATTAGAGGACTAATGAACCATCAGTGGATGTAGAGAGATACATGTCTGTCTCTTGCTGTAGAGATATATGCCTTCAATCCGCACTAATGGGGGCGTTCCTAAAGTGAATTTTTCTTTCTTATATACATTAATTTCCTGTAGTGGTCCAAGAAATTTTAGTTATCATTATCAAATGTCAGAGATACAAAGTTATTGAAGGCTCTAAGAACTGACTGCAATGTTGCCCTCATGGCTGTAAATCTCTATTCAACATCTTTCTATGATCTCTAATCAAGTTTTCAAATGATAGGTAGTCTCAGATTTGATGTGCCATTCTTTCTTCAAATTTGTCATTGCTGAATCCTTGGACTTCTTGTTAGCAATATTAAGTCCTAACAGTAAGGATTAGGCTTTTTTGAGTTGTTTGTTTTTGTTTTGGTTTGGGTTTTGATTTTGTTTGTTTTGGGGATTTTTTTTTTGTTTTGTTTTGTTTTGTTTTGTTTTGTTTTGTTTTTTCTGTTTGTTTTTTAAGGATTTTTAAAATAAAATATAGGAATGAGCCAATCCTTTGCTATATGTTTGCCATATAACAACTGTTCAATAAAAATGATGCATTGTTTGGATAGAACTGCAATCAAAATGCTAAGCAGGTATCTGGTAATATAGTGACCCATCTATCTTGAATGAACAATTTTCTTGCCACAATTAAAAGTATACAATTTCCTTTAGCATGGTGTTAAATCTAGGACTAAGGGATGATTCAGGAATTAGATTTTGACAACAGCAGATTCTAACAGCAAGACTTTAAACTGAAACTTTTGAGCAAGGGTGCAACATTCTGCCAGGTTTAAACTATAATCTTAGATTTGGGGGAGTGTAGAATATTTTGGGAGTGTGAGCAACATATTTTTTTGGAAATTAATTGCTATTAATGCAGTTTGCATTAGAGGTAGAATTGGGAAGACAACACTTGAAGATGAACATTCATCTTTTGTATACAGATGAGCAGTGATGCAATCAAGGAAAGCAACTTCTGCTTTTTTCTCAATTAAATACAAATTGGAAATAAAACTCCATCTGGTGTCAACTGAGAATTAAAAAATTTGGCTTTGTAAAATTTTTCAGACTGCATGGAATACTGCACTGACGTGATATTGTTTTTAGTGTGTCGTCACCTAAATTATCACAAAGTGTCCACCGCCTCCTCTGAATTGGAGAAGCCTGACAGCTGAAGTGAGTTTTATGTTCCAGAGCCCTTAGTAGCCACTACTGAGTCCCTCAGGACCATCATACTTCACTAGACATGTTCGTAAAGATAAATTGTCACACAGGAAATATTGAGATGGAAACCCCAGCTCAATAGGTAAAATCAGAAACTGAACAAGAGGTTATTTCTATGATGCTTACTGTCAAATCGTTATGCTGAAAAAACAAACATATTAAGATGTTGATTTCTATGCATACATTAATGCACTATGTTCAATTTCTAAACAAATTAATAAATAGATAGATTAAATGCTTCAACACAAACAGGCTAGTAGCTATACAGGAAGATTCACAAGTGGTAAAGACACTGTGTTAATTTTTCACAAGACTTAACCTGATAGCTATATTCCAAAGATGGTGTCACATTTTAAATCTTCCAAATCTGAATAGGAGTGTAGATAGTGAAGTGGTGACTTAAACACTTAGCTATTAATCCACTTGTCTAAATTCACACTTTTATTTAAAATCAGCCTGAATTGTTCTCTGATCTTCAGTCCAATTGCCACATTATGGCCTATGTCTGGAAGGCTAAATTTACTTCTTCCATTATAGCATGGTTCTCATCTATACTGCTGATTGTGACCAGCTGCTGGCATGTACTACCCTTCAAATAATTTCTGGGAATTGTTTAGAAGAGGACAAGTTTTGTGGGCTAAAGAAATGTTAAGAAAAATGCTAAAAATGAAAGAGAAATCATCATTCAGTTAGTGCAAAAAGTCAGCTAATCTACATTCTTTGTTCAGATAACTTATGCTAAAATAAACCAGAGAGATTTTCCTTTTGAAATGGGTGGTGGGCTTCAAAGCAAAATAAAAAGGTGTAAAATATGCCTAGAAACTTCAGTGAGATGCTTTCAAATATCTTGATTTCACCATTTTTCTGCCAGTCATCTAAATTGTCTGCTCGTTCAGCACAGATCAATATGATGAATTATGTCAAATGGAGCAGCAATTCTGTCACAAGAAAGCAGCCACCGGTTGCATATTGTATGACACATTTTATGGATGTGTTTGGCCTGCTCTGGGAATTCATACTGGATAGATGCAGGGAGGGTGCAGAAAACAGCTCCAGGAATCTATGGAATAAATGTTCAAAACTGAAATACATGGCAACATGAAAGGTGACTCAAGAATCAAACCAGACCTAATTGCTTGAGGTGGCTGTTCTGTTCTCTCCGTAATTATGGATTTTGTATTCCCACTGTTATCCTCACACTTCAAACTACAGCCTTGAAGAGATTTGGAGTTCCTCTGTTCTCAGGCAGTGTCTGAATTGTATCACAAGGTTACATTTAGATGTGATTTACGCAAATAGGTTTTCAGGGAGTTGGTGAAGCATTCCTAATCTGCTCTCAGGGAAGATACACAGTGACTGCACAAGAAAACTAAAATTTATTCCTTTATCCTTGTAGCTGGTTCTTTTAGTATTTGAGAATGAGCAACTGAATGATTTTATGTATACTGTTGTTTGTATTTTACCTGTTCTACTGAGAGTTATGAGTTCCTATGCAGTGTAAAACGTGATATTCTTTACTAACATGGTACATTCAGGAAAAATTAATTAGGGCCCTGGCTTGGCAATTGCTAAGCAAATAATTTGCTGTTCATACTGGTCACTTAACTATCTGCCCAAATGGCTAGTCAAGACAAAATCTGTGCCTGGCTAGAATTAATGGGACTTGCCACTATGCAGTCATTCTTCTCTTAACCTGTGAGCCATGACTTATGATTAAGATATAGAAAAAAATGCTGACTAGTCAAAGGTTGCGATATACCATGACATAAATCCAAAACACAGGAGCCTTTCTCTTCTGATGTTATTATTCTATAGAAACTCTGATCAGTTCTTAATAAAATACTTTCAAAAAGTGTGGCAACTATAACCATTAGCTACATACAGACACTGTAATAGGTTGCTTAAAACATTTTAATTTTAATCTAGAAAAATTGCCAGACACCAAAAAGCTCTCTTCATTTAATAAGAAAAAGTAATATAAAAATAATCAGAAAATGTCTTCAAAGAGACTCTAAAAAGCAGCTGGCAGTTCTGGCTGTTGTACATGCACTCATCCATCCCTTTTCTACCATCAATTTTTTTGACTTTAGCCTTGATTTATTAAATCCCTTCTATTCCTGCATATTTTGTGTCTGAAAATGCTGCTGCATTTACTAAATCTTCATCATCATAAATCTATTCTCAATCAACTTTAGGCTATTAGCAAAACACCCTCCAGTTTAAAAGTAGGATGCATGCTGTCTGATATTTTTCTGGCATTTCCAACAGAATTGAAGAAAAAAGATTAAACAGAGCCTTATTAGCCAGTAATTTACATCCGCAGTTATTGTTTAGTTAACAAAAAGCAAGCAACTGTCTGAAGAATGAAAAAAACTTGTGAAACCTGTGAAATTAAAAAAAAAAGTCAAGAGCATTATGAGCATTATTTGGCTATATGTGGGGTTCCTGTCTCAGGGACCCCCCTGATTAGAGGATTTATCCCCAACAATCCAGTACCAGATTCTAAAGATGAACAGAGTCCACAGCCTTGGTCTCTAAAGTATTTTATTTTACCTTATCTCATGGCTCTCCAGCTGTCCCAGTCCAGGCTGTGCTTGCTGGAAAACAGGAATGGCGAATGCCACAAGGCACCCACCTCAAGGTCTTTTTATGGACTTTTTGCCCAATTGATTTACAGCACGTGATATGTTTATAATTCTATACCAACAATTACCATTTATTCTAAACACATAAGTTCTACATCAAATTCAGCTTCACCAATGTCTCTGTGCCACCATCACAGCAGAAAATGGAGTAGGAAGAAGAAGAACCCAGGACACCACCCCAAATCTTCCATCTGTCCCCATTCACCTCCATTCCAAAAATCCCAAACTATAAATTTTCACCCTGTTACAAACTAAACTACTACTACTTACTAATTATTGCTGCTTTTAATTCATCCTCTCATCATGAGGAGTTTTCCCATGCATTAAAATCCAAGACAGTGATTTCCTCAGGTCCCAGACAGGGTCTTAGAACACCCCCCTGGGAAGTCCAAGGGATCCTCCCCATGCCCTGGACTCCAACAGCTACACTTAATAGATTAACTTTAAATGTAAAGGTCTGAAATCAGACTTTTAGCTCTGTTCTTACTGGCATCTATAAAAATATAAAGTGATTAATTGTTAAATATTATTTACAGTTCCTAACTTAGTCAATCCACTCCACAACAATTTTCTATCAGCAA
>WEIU01017753.1:31491-48991 GCA_013389925.1 Aegithalos caudatus
AAAAAAAAAAAAAAAAAAACACAGATGAAAATTTAGAGGTGCTTTATTTATTCATACTACCTTGACATCTTTGGGTCCCACTTTCAGATCTGAGCTGTTGTACAGTGAGTTCTATATAATTAAATAAAGGTAAAAGTATCTGTCCCAGAGACTTTTTGCTATAGTTTTCTGCCACCACTGTGAGGAACGTCTTAAAAATCAAGAATAAAAAATCTGTAGAGATTTTACTTTATCAAAGCAATTTAATCTACAAAACCATGTGTTTATTACTGCTCCTAATCATATTTATTCAGCCTCTAAAATCTTAGACATCCCTTAATGCTGAGAAGAAACCATCTGTGCACAAATGAAACTGGGATTGAATTACAATCTAGCTTTGAAAATTACAGAGCCTGAAATCTTCATTTACAAAGAAACACTCCAGGCATGTGGAGTCAGGAATCTCTTCACATTATTCTCATTGCAGGATCAGGATCTTATTAAAGACATGATTAGATAAAATTGATTCTTTTATTTCCTCTCCTGTACTCCTCTACTTTAGCTGCTATTTCTTCACCAAAGAATTGAGAATTTTCATTTTTGCAAACAGCTAGTGGGCCAATGTCAAGAGTATAATAAACAGCCATCAAAGTTTTATTTTTGTAAAGGACAAAATCTAATTTTATTAAATAAGAATAGAAAATGGCTAAAATTGTTATTTACATTTTCTCATTTCTAAAATTCTGTAAATCTTGAATTAAAAATAACATTTTTTATGGTACTGAATGTCTAAGATTTGGGTTTTCAAAGTTTAAATTAACTGGTAGAGTTCTGAATATAAACAAAATCTTTTGAAACTATATCTGGGATTAAAACATTCAAAGAAATTCACAAAAATTTCTAGAAAAAATATCTTAAAAAATCCCCACCTTCAAAATTTTATAAAAAGCTGGAACAACAGTTAAACCAATCTGACTATATAATTAATCATTCTGGGCTACAGTTAAATAGATTTTAAAATTTATAAAATTAATTAATTTTATTTCAAATATATTAAAAAAAAATTCTTCTCGAAAGCAACTCGTGCTGTAATATTGCAGTTCAAGCAAAAGTAGAAGAAAAAGCTTCTTATTTCAAGTTCTAGATATAAAACATTCATAAATCAAAAGGAAATATGTTATTACTCTGAGTGAAATTTACATGTATTAAAGACATATTATTGACATGCTTTCTGCATTTTTTCATGCCTACTATCTATATCAGAAGCAGAACAATCTACATATTTATGTATAAAAAGTTTGAGAAAACATATATATTTATTTTGAAATGCTTTGGAAAAGCATCATTAAACTTTATAAAAAATTCACATGCAGCCCAAGAGCTGATGAGGACTACCTAATGTTTCAGCACCCACAGTCCCATTTTCAATAGATATTGGCATTTGGTGTTGAACAAAATATTGCAATGATTTTCCAACTCCCCTAATAACAAATAACTTTCTCGCTCCATCCCTTAACAACCATCCATGTCTCAAGACACCAAGATGGATTAACCACAGAATGAAGACATATAGTATTTAGAAAACAGAGGACTTTCCAAACACTAGATGCCCAAAAAAAACAAAACAAAAAAAAACCCAAAAAAACAAAAAACAAACAAAAGACAAACAACCAAACAAACAAACAAAAAAATTAAAATACAATGTAAAGCGGGTGCTAACAGATAATATTTGTAATAAGGTAAATCCTAGCAAGACTTAGAGCTGGCTATACTCCCACAAATTATACACCCATATCACTCGAGTCACACACACAAAGAAAAAGAACATTCATTGCTTGAATACTATATTGTTAAATTCCAGTCAGGAATTTCCTATAAAAACTTTATATATTAAATCATCCCAGAAGAGTTAAATGCCATCTGGCACATTAATTAAAACATTAACAGTGATTTTTATTTTCATAAAAGAGAGGAATATGTATATGATTTCCACAATCACTCTGAATTATACTGAGATTTTCTGAATAACAAGTTCAGGTTTTGAATTACTTATACAATATATTTTCTTAGCTATCCTTATTACTTTTATGTCTGAAGCACTGCGATGGGTTTTACACAAACTACCACAACCACCTTTCAAGATCATTTCAAGATTGGCTGATGTTCAGCAAATTATAGTGATTGAGGAGGCAGATGACACCATACAATAAAGCCTGCATCCAAGCAGAAATATGTAACTATTATGCCAGAATAAAGTGGAAAAAATGGACCTGCTACTGAGAAATGGTGATCAAGTGTTCTCAACAAAAGTACCGTGTCCTTGCATAGTTGCAAAATGGTCAACCCATTAAAATACAAAAAGAGAAAACATCAGCTGTCTCCTGCTTACTGTTTTAACATCTGCTTTACATACCAGTTAGAAAAGTAAAAAGCAGATTTCCTGGAAACCTGTAAAATGAAAAAATAGGTATGATTTCATATCTTTTCATCCAACAGTTCTCTGTGGGGAACTAAATGGAAAAAATTACACAGTTCTGACAATTTAACCACAGAACCTTCATAGCAAACAATGAAACATCATGATTGATGATTACAAAAGCTTCCAATGCATTTGAAAAAGTACCATAAATACCACAAGACCATTAAAGCATTAAATCATTAACCATTAAATCTAGATTAATCTCTATATTTTGTCCAGATTGCAAACCTAATTGTGTCCATGAAAAAGAAAGTTACCAGATAATAAATTATCTTAGCACTCCTTTCTTAATAATGGTGGAAGTGGAGAGAGAAGAGAGAATGAGACAAGGAAGTAAGAAATAAAACATCACAGAGGTGAAATAACTCAATATTGAGACATTTTCACATGCAAAAGCTTGACAGTGTGATGAGGTCTTTGTGAGAAGATGGAATCTCTGGTCCATCAGTTAGGAAGACATCAATGATCAATCTACAGGCTTAATTGTCCTCTTTTGGTTTTGCTTGTCATTTTGGATTTACTTTGCACAGGCCATCTCAGAATGAACAGCCTGAAAAGATGATCTCAGCTCATCGCTCACAATTTAGCTTACAGTACAGTCCACTCAGAAACTAGTAAAAATAAGTGGATCAGGACTCACACCTTTATTATACAGAACGTGCAAGTCAATGGGTAGACTTCAATATCAATAATTTTAGAAGGCAAGGATTACAACACAAAAGTTAGTTATTTACCTTTATGAGGCAAGGTTATTTGAATTCTGGTATTTACTGTTGCACATAGGGGAAGTTTCCATCAGCTTCTCACAGTAGACACTTCTGTAGCCATCTCACTCTCAAAGTTTGCTGCACAAACACTAAAAACTGCTTCTGCTCTGGGAAATGGGTTGGACTTTTCCATCCCTGAAGTGACTACTAGTGTGACTTCCAGTCACACACCATTCTTTGTGACTTTTGGAAACCCATGCCAGTACATCATTGTAGATAATGGCAAAGCAAAATCCTGGGATGGAAGCCACATGGTAATTCCACTGAAAAAGAAAGGATTGCCAGGTGAAGAAACCTCTTTGCTAAAGGTGGGGATTGTAGGTGCTTATGGATGTTCATCTGCCTTAAGGATCTCATTACCTTCTTGTATCTTTGTAATTTTGCTCTTAAATACATACTTAAAGAAGGGTCTTAAATGTGAAGTAAAATTATTTATTCAGTTCACGTGTTTTGCACTAAAAAATAATAGTTCTTTTAAAAGTAAAAATGCCTTGAGTCAATTGTATGAGGTTTTGGTTTTTTAATATAGATATATCGTCATTTATTCTTCCTCCTCTTCACAGGTTTGCTAGTTTTCTGTAGTGCATTGGAGTTTTTTATAAGATATCCTAAAAGAATAATTTTTTTCAGTGACATTCTTCAAAGAAACAGTTCAAATTAGATAGCTGTTAAATTGGGGTAATTATATGCTTTATTACTTACTGACTTGACTAATTAAAGATAGGTGATTTTTACGCTGTGATTGAAAATACTAAATATCCAACCTATTTCTGCTACTTCATTTAATAGCAATGAATTTTCACAACCAGAATAATTTATTCTAATAAAATATCTCTATTATTCAAAGATATAGTTTTCAATGTCAGAACAAAGCAAATAACACAAATTATTGAAGACTACTAAGAAATAATAGAATCATAGAATTATAGAACAGCTTTGGTTGGAAGGGACCTTAAACATCAGTAGCTAGAACCCTCCCCTCCATAAGGAGGGATAACACCCACTAGACAAGTTTGTCAGTCCCATCCAGCCTGGCCTTGAGCACTGCCAGGGATGAGGCATCCACAACTTCTCTGGGTGACTTGTTCCAGTGTCTCCCCAACCTCATGGTAAAAAATTGTATGCTTAGATCGAATCCAAGCCTACCTTCCTACAGTTTAAAGCCATTTGTCCTTGTCCTATCACTACATGCCCTTGTAAAAAAACCCTCTCTAGCTCTTGTAGCCCCCTTCAGGTATTGGAAAGTGCTACAAGTTCTCACCATAGTTTTTTCTTCTCCAAGCTCTCTCAGAAGATGTGCTCCATCCTTATCCTGTTTGTGGCCTTCCTCTGGACTCACTCCAACAGATCTTATGCAGAAGGCCAAAGAGTCAGCTGCAGTCCCCTAGGTGGGGTCTGATGAGAATGTAGTAATGGGGGAAAATCACCTTCCTCAACCTGCAGGCCATGTTTCTTTTGATGCATTCCAGGATATGGTTGTCCTTCTTGGAGGAGAGTTCACATTGTCAAATTGTGTCAAGTTTCTTATGCACCAAGAATCCAGTCTCTCTCCTCAGTACTGCTCTCAGTCCATTCTCTCTTCAGCCTGTATTTTTGCTTGGCATTGCCCTGACCCATGTGCAGGACCTTGTACTTGGCCTCATTGAACTTTATGAGGTTCACATGGCCCCACCCTTCAAGCCCATCAAAGTCCTTCTGGATTCCATCTCTTCCCACCAGTGTGTGAACCCCACCACAAAATCTGATGTTTTCAGCAGACTTGCTGAGGGTGAAGATGATCCCACTCTTAGTCCCTAATTAAGGTGTTAAACAGTGCTGGTCCCAATGTCCTGAGGAACACCACTTGTCACTTGGATGTCAAGCCATTGACCACAACCCATTGAGTGTTACCATCCAACCATTTCCTTGTCCACCAAGTAATCCATCCATCAAATCCATGCCTGTCCAGTACAGAAACAAGGATATGATGTGGGACAGTGTCAAATGCTCTGCAAAAATACAGACAATTACTCTTCCCCTATTCACCCATGCTGTAACTGCATTGTAGAAGACCCTTAGGGATGTCATGCTGCCTGCCACCCACCTCGTTATTTTTCCATGTGCCTTAGAGTAAATCCAGGGGAATCTTCTCCATCATCTTGCCATGCACTAAGGTGAGACTGACAGTAGTTCCCCAAGTCCTATTTTACACTATTTTTGAAAATGAGGATTACATTTTCACTTTTCCAGTCAGTGCTACCTTAACTAGACTGCCCAAACCTCTCAAATATGATGGATATTGATTTAGACACTTCACCCACTGTTTCCTGCTTTCCTTGATACATAGTGGAAATTACACACTAATATTTAATGCATGTACGCACAGAGATAGTTTTTTATTTATTTGTTAGGGAAAAAAATGAGGAGACACTTCACTAAAGCTGTTCCTGAGATTTGAGAGAATATTATCTTCATTTTCTTCCCTTTTCTCAAGATGAATTATGCTTCTAATTTCTTTTTTAGACTTAAATGATAACTGGAGATTTTGGACATGGCAGTGTAGTAGATCACAGAACATTATGTACAAATACACTAGAGTCTAACTTCTGCTTGTTTCATTTTGCAGAAATGGCCATGCATCATTAAAACAAATATATAATTCTTAAGAACAGATTTTTTAACTTAGAAAGCATAACAGATAAAAGGCAAACCTATATGTGTAGATATGTGTATTAAAAAAAAATTCCCATTGTTTGAACTGTTCCTATAATCAAATACTCACAAAAATATATGACCAGATTTTCAGAAAATTTTCTTCTGTAATAATAGCATAAATAGCATAAATAATAGGAAAAATAAATAATAGTGTGCTTTCTGACTTAAAGTCCTTATTAGCAGAAAGTTTTTAACTTTTAGAGTTAAAATTGAATTATTTTTGCAGTTTAAAGCATTAAGTGCATCATTCTTGGCTGCTCCTTTCTGATTGCTAAAATAATGAATGTTGTGAGTTATTATAAAAAAAACTAACTCCTTGTAACCTGGATGTCAATTTTTTTTTGTTCCTCAGTACTGCATTACAAAATACTATTTTCCAGCATAAAATTCCCATGAAAATTATTTTTGTTTCTCACAGTGTTTTGCATGAAGACTAATGTTTATACCAAAACAGGGAGAAGAGAGAGTTCATTTTAATAGTGTTGGAAAAAAGCTGTCCAGGAATTTGACAGTTCCTTATTTGAGCAATTTCTTCATATCTTTCTTGAAAGAACTATGAAGTGTCATGTAAATTTTTATTCAATTCATTACCCTTATATTATTTCCAGAAGAGACAAACTTTTCTCAGTAGTGCCCAGTGACAGGATGAGAAGCAATAGGCACAAACTGAAATGAAGTAAATTCTAGATGAACATAAAAAAATCTGTCTTTTATTGTGAGAGTCATACACAGGAACAGGTTTCCTAATGAGATTGTGGAGTGTCCATTGTGGAGATGTACAGAATAAAACTGAATGAGGTCCTGAGGAATGTACTCTAGCTGACCCTGCTCTAAGAAAGAGTTTGAGTTTACCAGTCCTAGAGAAGCCTTCCAGCCTTATTCATTCTGTGAGATTCTGGTGTAAAATATTTCCATTTGGGACAACTTTAAGCAAAGTAGTCATTCTACAGTAATGGACTCGTTTGATGTACCTGTCCCTTTATCAGTGATGTAGTTGAGAGGATCAGGTACTCCCTCGGTCAGATTCAGGGGGATCAAGTGGGCAGCTGACCAGGGCAGCAATTGTCCCTCTGTACTCAGCACTGGTGAGGCCACAACATGGAACCTGTCCTCAGTTTTGGGCCCCCCAGTACAAGGAGACATTGAGGTGCTGGAGCATGTACAGAAAAGGGTAGCAGAGGTGGTGAAGGGTCTGGAGCAGAAGTCTTCTGAGGAGAGGGTGAGGGTGGTGGTATGGTTTTGGGTAGAAGAAAGGCTCAGGGAAGAAAGACATCCTTGCTTTGTGCAATCGTGGAGATTGGCCTCTTCTCCCAGATAACAACTGAGAGGACATGAGCAAATGGCCTCAGATTGCAGCAGGTGTTGTTTAGATAGGATATCAGAAAAAGTTTCTTCACTGAGTTATCAAACATTAGAAAAAAACTGCCCAGGGAAATGATGGATTCATCGGTATCCCTAAAGGCATTTAAAAAACTTGCTACTGGGGAATTTAGAGTTTATTGGTGGACTTGGTAGTGTTGAGCTGGAAGTTAGACTTGGTGATCTCAGAGACCTTTTCCAACCTAAACAATTTTGTGATTTTTTTTGTTATTATTTTCCCTGGCTTCAGATGTCTAAAGTTAGGTTGAATTTGAGATAGCTTCTCCCATTACTGATAGAAAGAAGCACACAACTCTGGGAACATCTAAAACAAATTACATAAATTGTTCCATTTTAGGATGATGTGGATTGTTCTCTAGCAGGGACTCTTGCTCCAGCTCTTAGTCATAGGTACAGTAAGTGATACTACTGCGATAGTTCAAAATATGAAGCTACACATTCTGTCAGTTTCTAGAAAAGGATTGAAACAAGAAAAGGAATGTTTCTTTATCCTCTCAAATCACTAGGCATGACAACATGCAGGAAAAGTGTATAAAAATACAATGAGGATGTTTTCATAGGTGTAGGTGTAACCCAAAATCCTACCTCCAGGAAGGTCATAAAAATGCCAAGGAGAAACATAAAACTAGGAGAAATTTGTATTACTTCCTCTTGTCTGTGTTTCAAATATTTTCATTTTTTTAAAAATTTCTTGACCTGACTTCTCAGTCAATTATCTCACTTCCTCACTAATTTCTTATTCATACTTTTTCTTATAATGTCTTTTTCATACATTCTCTCTTTTAAACTGTGTGGTTCAACAATTCTTGACAAGGGAACACAACTAAACTGTTCATTGTTTTTTAAAATAAATAATCATGAGCACATTAAAAAAAAAAAACAAAAAAACAAACAAAAAAAAAACAAACAAAAAAAAACCCAAAACCACAAGAGAAAGAGTTAAAACTAGCAAAATCATTTTTTAATTGAGAAAGGAAAAGTATAAAGAATTTTTACTCTGTCCTTTTTTACAGACAAAACTAGATGGATTTCCTACTTTAATTTTGTTGTTTTCTCAGAAGTGGCACCTAGTGGGAGAAAAATGTTTTAGAATTCATTGATACTCCAGATCCTGCTTTTCCCTACCTTAATTTCACTGCTATAAGTAGACATTTAAAGACACTTCAGTTATCTTTCTTCACTTTTTCATGTGTGAAGGTACAAAATACAAGGGATGAGGTACCACTGCTACCCAATTCGATGTCTTATTTTCTACTTACATAAGCCTTTTTTTCTTCTGAAAAAGGAAAACAAAACACTGTTCCTCATGTGCTATCACAAGGAATTCATTTTGAGCAGATAGAAACAATTTTCAAAAACCCTGCAATAGTAATATATTTTCTTGAAAACATTTAGATTAATTTAACCTCAATGAAAAAGTAATAAAGTAACACTTAAAATATGGTAAAGATTGAGGTCCTGTAACTTTTTTTCTCTAATAAGCTTATGCAAGATGCCTAAAAACTTATAAATGTTAAGTTGACCTCTTCATGCTGCAGTTGATTAAGTTCTCAGTCCCAAATTAAGTGCTCAAGATGCCGTTTGAAATATGTGAGGGAATTAGAAGCCTAAGATCTCAAAAAGGGTTTGGTATGGAAGTGTCTTTGCAAGTTTTTGCACAGAAAATAATGAGAGAGGCTTTTATGCACAAATATTTCTTCATTGGATCCATAGATTATGGCATAAATTGATGGGAAAGGCAAGTCTTACTTTAGGGGAAAAAATAAAAATACAGATTGGATAAAGAGAGAGAGAGAGGGAGATAGGGTAAAAAAAAGACATGAAAGGAAAGCATATACAAATTCAAAGGGAAAAATAAAGTTCATCCCAGTGGTCAAAGAAGAGATGCAACAGACGAGCCTCCTTGTTGGACCACTCTACACTAACAAGCGGTCATCACCCATAACGCTTTTTCTGTAATTACGTTAAGGTTTTTCAGGATCTGCCTAAAGTTCCTCATGATTTTTTCTGATCATTGGTAGTGATTTGAGCTGGTATGGCACAGGTTTGAAAGGGTAAGATTTTTGTAGAAAAGTTAGGGTTGGAAAGGAGCTTTAGAAATCTGTCTTCAATCTCTCTGCTGTGGACAAGGACACCTTCTATTACTCCAGGTTACTCTGTCTCATCAGACCCAGTCTAGAAAACTTCCAGGGATGGGGAGTCCACAACCTCCCTGGGCAACCTGTTCCAGTGTCTCACCAACCTCACAGAAAGAATTTCTTCCTAATATCTAGTCTAAACCTAACCTCCTTCAGTTTCAGGCCACTCCCCTTGTCCTATCACATGCCCTTGTGAAATGTCCTTCTCCAGCCTTTTTTTAGGTCTCCTTTAGGTACTTGAAGGTTTACACAAGGTCTCCTTGGAGCCTTCTGTTCCCCAGGCTGAACAAATTCAGCTTTCTCAGATGCTTTTCATGGGAGAGGGGCTCCAGCCCTCACTTTCATGGTCCTCTTCTGGTCTCATCCTGACAGATCCACATATTTCTTTTGTTGGTGGTCCCAGAGATGGATGCAGCACTCCAGATGGGTGTCACAAGAGCAGAGCGGAGGGGCAGAATCACCTTCCCTTAGTTTCTGGCTACATCTCTTTTGATGCAGCTCAGGATGTGGTTGGCTTTTTGGGCTGCAAGCACACATTGCTGAGTCGCACTTTGCTTGTCCACAGGGTTAGCCTTGATCCATTGTCCTCCCAGCCTGTACCACGCTTTGGTGTGCTCCAACTCAGGTGTAGGAGCTTGAAATTGGTCTTGTTGAAGTTCATGAGGTTTTGTCATGCTGAATGGTCAATATATGTTGCTCCTGCATACTTTTGATAAAACTGAAAAACAAGGGATAGGAAAAAGCCAAGGTAAAGTTGATGTAATACTCAAGCCTATGGCAATCTTTTCACTAATGGCAAACTGACATAACAATATCAGGGTTTGCAGGTCAGGCCAATAGCAATATTAGCACAAGACCAACAGCATGAGAAAACTGGAAAATTACACAGGCTTTGGAAGAGTTACACCAAGTTATGTGAAAGGTTACAAAGGCTGGAGGAAAGAGAGAACTACAGAACTACATATGGATAAAAACTGAGCATTACACTGTTTAAGATATTTATGGCACTCTGTGAAGAAAAAAAGAAGACCACAGGTCCCTGAACTTGAAAGCCTACCCAAGGAAAAAAACTTTTTCTATCCTAAGATGTGTTGCTTAGGGTTTCATAAATTCAGTTTCATGAGCAGAAGTGCAACTGAGATTTTCCTGAGTTCATAGCAAATGCAGACCTTTTCTGCTCTTTGGTTTGGAGCAAAGATAAAGATGAAAGACATCTTATGAATAATAATGGTAATTTCCAGAGGGGTTTAATATTTCTGTATGCTGACTGCAGGGAACTTAGAAGCATGAGATTTATTTGCTTAACAGGGTAGGCAGCAGTTGAGCAGCATTTGTAAATAGCACAATGATACCTAAAATCTGAGATTAGCTTTGTCTACTAGTATGTTTATCAATTGATATCTATCTATATGTACATATAGTGTTGATATTGGCCTTCAAAGGGATTGAAGGTGGTTTGTTCAATTTTAGTTTTTGGGCAAATTCTTAATATTCCAAATAAGTTTTGAAGCCATCATTAAGGAATGTTTTTATGTAAAGAAAATGACAGATAATTAAAATATTTAATTAGACAAAGAAATAGATATAACAGCTATATTACAAGACCTTACTACCTCCTTGAATATGGATAAAGAAGAAAAAAAGGAAAACAATTATGGAAAATATACTGAGGAGTATGGAAATATTCCTTTTTCTTCCCTAAAATCAGGGAAAAATATATTCATTATGTTAATCCTGAGCTATTGCTCAAATTTTTAAAAAAAATTTTATTCATTATGTTAATCCTGAGCTATTGCTCAAATTCTTAAAATATAGATTGTTTTGTCCTATTTACCTCAGACAAACTTTTGGAAAAGCAAGCTCAGTAAGGAGTAGATTCAACAGCCAACATATAAATTCCAAGCTAAAAGAGCTATCTGGCTGTTCCTGATTTTCACATGGAGATGAATAAAATATTTTCCACATATTTCAGCTGGGCATGTGTCTTGGATTATGTAACCAAAAAATGTTTATTCTGTTTTTCCATCTGTTGAAGGTTAGAGAAATGTTTCTTTTATCTCTTTTATAACCCATTCCTCAGAACTCCAGGGGGGAGGGGGCAGGTACCTTCTGATAGTGGGCCAGCTGTTAAAACCAGATGGAGCAATGTTCCTTATCTCTCCCACAGCCTGTCCTAGTTCTGGGGATGTCTTCTGTTAATGGGCCATTAAGGCTCACCAGTGACATGACACATTCCATCATCCCATTGTGAGATGCTCAGCCCAGTAAGGGGAGCCAACCATTCCTACCTAGATAAAAACTGAGACTCAGGAATACCAGGTATCCTCTTTTCCACTGAATTCCTGGAGGAAGACTGGAACCATCTCACCTCCCCNTTTTTGGGTTTTTTTTTAACTACTACATTTGTATTGTTAATATTCCTAGTAAAGAACTGTTATTCCTATTCCCAAATCTTTGCCTGAAAGCCCTTAATTGCAAAATTATAATAATTTGGAGGGAGGGGATTCTCCATTCCAAGCAGACACCAGTCTTCCCAAACCAAGACAGCAGGTATGATATAATAACTTCTTGAAGACCTCTTGAAGCATTTGTAAATTCTGCATTCCCCTTTTCCACCTTGATCAGCTGGTGATCAGATTCTGGTGCCAGTACCTCTGATGAACCTCATAGTCTAGGCAGGGGCTTAAAATGATGACAAATATTAGCAGCTGAGAAGGCTGCAAGAAAAGTATAAAGCAGAGGTTTACAGTTGAAGAAAACTAGCAAGGAAATTGTATGACATAAATTTGCATAGAAAGTAAGAATCCAGTACAATCAACCACTGAGTTAAATAACATTGTCACTTTAGTATCTTTGTTGACTCAAAAATCTGGTTTTTATCAGATATGAGGAATGGGTGAACTATTTGGCAACATAATTACACAAAGGGACACAGCTATTCTCATCATAATCCTGAAAAAAAAATTCATTACACAGAAAACATTGAAAACTTAAATATGTGTTTTTACTAGATCACCACTTACCACACTTTGCAAAGAACAGATTCAGTTCATTACTACAAATCCCTATAAAGCAAGCAGAAAAATAAAGAGCTGGGAAAAATGCTGTTTGTGTGTCACCAAGGACATACAGTTACTCTTAGAAGCATCAAAATATCGAGGAGATATAAATCATTATTATGTCTAGGTAGAAGATGTATGGATTTCCTTGTTTTTGGACA
Source organism: Aegithalos caudatus (assembly GCA_013389925.1). Taxonomy (NCBI): domain Eukaryota; kingdom Metazoa; phylum Chordata; class Aves; order Passeriformes; family Aegithalidae; genus Aegithalos; species Aegithalos caudatus. Next base: position 44,149 of record WEIU01017753.1, read on the forward strand.
GATTACAAGGACCATCCTCTTGGAAGGAAAGGAGAACTAAAAATACTTCATGCTAGCTGTGTCTTCTCTTAATAAATTGTGGGCTATTTCTGTCTACAGAATCTTAAAAAGGACTTCATTGTTCATCAGAAATTATAGTTTGCTTATGACATGAAAGTATAAACATTGTAGTTTAATTATGAGGACAACATTGGATGTCATCAGCTGTATAGACCACTATATTTTTTTTTTTTAATGTGCTCAGGTGTGCAGATTTACACTTCAAAATTTAACAATCTGTCTCCAGAACAGAGGTGACAAAAAGTATAACTCCTGAAGAGGTGTAATATGATTTTCTGATAAAATAATTTTCTGATAACATTTAGACTGAAAAAGAAATATGCTGTTGTCCTCCCTCTGTTACAAAATCAAGTCACTTAATCTGCTTGGTTGTGATTCACTTCTATTCTGCAACACCCTCTGAGACTGAACTCGAGGAAGTTAGTGATGCACAGACCTGAGTGAATTTACCCTCTTACTCAGCTCCTTGTCTGGAAATCTGGAATAACAGCTTTTCTACCTGCAAGATTATTTTAGTAATACTCTTCATCCTTCACACGTTGCAGATGCTGGAGAGCATTCTTTGTGTAAGTTTTGCATTTTGCTACAAAACCATGTGAATAATATGATATAACTGATTCATTTATTTTAATGCAAATTGTAACAGAATGTACTGCTTAATTAAAGTAGTTTTATCTTGAGGCTCAACATTTCTAATTTTTGACTGTGGATACAAGCATGCTACTCAAATCATTTTTAGTAGTATGTTTTTATTAGTAAAATATTCCGTATTGTTCAGCTAACTCACATGCAAGCTTCTCAGGCTGAATTGATACAAATTATGTTTTTCTCTTCATGCTGAATCATTGCTTGAACTGTTGTGACTTGCCAAACTTTAAATATTCTTTGTCTTCTCTGAGAACAATTCAAGGCCATCAGATAATGTGGCAGCCATTCATTCTGCAACAAAGCATGTGGCTTAGTTGCAGAGATGGAAGATTTAGCACAAGAAACACTCCTCACATTCTTGAGGAGTACTAGCAGCCCACTGCTGATATTACTCTGAAATGAATGTGCTGTCTTTCTTTATTCATTATTCACTCCTTTTCCTTTTAACTAAAGTCAGTTTAGGGTGAAGTGTGTGTGTGGAATAATAAAAAGGAAAGACCTTGATAGGTCTTATTTCATCACTGACAGACTTTGATTCAAACCTTTTTGTTATGAAGTCTGTTATTTTCCATTTGAATTAAGCAGGATTTTTTTCTGTAACCTTATTAAGAATCCTTCTGAATTCTTAACTCTTGACTTAATGCTTCCCAAGGAAATGAATTCTGTAATATGATTTTTCACACAAGAAAATATTTTTTTCTGTATTTGGTAATTTTTTGTGTATTCAAGGATTCCTTTGCTCTTAATATTTTAGAATATTACCCCATCTCCTAAATCTCTGTATCCCCATATTCAATTTTTACTGTATTACTTTACTAAGTTAGGTTCAATTGCTGTTATCTCTGAGATACTTTTGTCTTTATCTACTCCTACCTTGAAGAATTTTATTCTTATATTCAATCAAAATACTCCTTTGTGCAAGTTGTGTCCATTTCCATCTGTATTTTTTAGAACCAACATTGAAGTAAACAAAGACTACAGTATGATTTCATTCTCTTAAACACTCTAAACAAATTTATTTTCTTCAGTCCCTCACTGCATCTCTCTTGCATTCTAAACAGAATCAATAAAATTTAGGAAAATAAATTTGATCTCAAAATAGTATCATTGCCATGGATGGATACAGAGAATTGAAAAGTACTTGCAAAATTTTAATCCATTATGCATTCATACACATATATATACATACACACACAAACATTTCTAGTGAATCACTGCACTGTAGAATGAATTTTCAATGACTATGAAACAAGAATATATGCACAGTCTGATCATTGTAGAAGAAGATACTGGAATACCAAGGGCCTACCTGAAAGCCAATCCTGGGACAGCAAAATAAAGTATCTTAAAAAATGAACGTTAAGACACATTTGAGAAATCTGAATGTGCTATCAAGGAATTAAATCTTCCTGGACCACTAAAATAAGGAGACATATACAGAAATAATATCAGAAAACCATGTCTTGAAGAGTGCAGAATAAAATCAGAAATCTATTTTGGGAAAATCTCTCCACCATTGTATTGGTATGTCTCAGCAAGATCAAGTATATAATAAATATTAGATAAATCATTATAATTAAAAATATTTATTATACAACATATTGATAATAATAAATAAAACATATAAGTATATAAATTTTTGATATTCCAAAACCAATAGCATAGATAAAATTGTCTTTAGATTGCTTATATGAGATTGCAACATAAACTAGTAACTGTCTGGGCTTTGCTACTTCAAGACAGAGGGAGCAGAATTGATCCTTATGGTTTCCTGCAATTTTACCTGTGTAAGTGTTATCTCAGAGGAAACACATCTATTATTTGGTTTTCATCTGTACAATCTATTACCTTAACACTGTCACTTGATTGTACTTTTTTGCAACTTTTACACAGTCCAGTTTCCTTTATGTCATGTTTATTCCCTGCAAAGTCTCCCATCTGTCAATCTTTCTCTTTCAATATAGGGTCCAAAAGTGAATACGTCATCCAAGATATGGTCTAAGAAGTGTTAAGTAGGGATGAATAATCACTTCTCTTGACCCATGCTCTTGCCAATGCAGCACACAGCTAGCCATCACTGAGAAGTTTTTGCCCAGATGATATAGATGCATGGTATTTTCCAGGAATTCCCTGTTCATCTATGAAGGCCTCCTGGCATTTTCAACTGACTTCCTCTTTGTTGCAATTTATTGCTCCTAAACTCTGTATATTAACCATCTATCCATGGCTTTATGCCAAGCAACTATGAATCAGATCCCTAAAGAGGTCAAAATCTGCTCTCCTGAAGTCCAGGTTAGTGAGCTTGCTGTGCCCTCCTTGCTGCCCTATAGTTCTTGAACTCCACCATTTCATGGTCACTGCAGTCAAGGCTGCCCTTGATCTTCATCCTCACCATTCCTCATGACATTGATGGTGAGAACAAGGTCCACCATAGCACCTCTCATTTGTCTCTTGGAGAAGCAAGTTACCGTCAACACATTTCAGGAACCTCCTGGATCACTTTTATCTTCCTGTGTTGTCTCTCCAGCAGACACTCAAGTAGTTGAAGTCCCCCATGAGCAAGAGGACTTACAAATGTGAGGCTACTCCTATCTTTCTACAGAGAGCCTCATCTGATCATTTTCCTGGGCCGTGGGGCCTGTAGCAGACCCCCACTATTATTACACCTGATTCTGCCCTCCCTTTAATCCTGACCTTTAATCTCTCAGTAGGTGCCCTTTTTATTCTCTCATGGAACTCACTGTTTTCCTCAACAATAAAATGATTTATGATTAAAACCAGTATTATGTTAAAATCCCCTCTATATATACAAAAAAGCCCCAGTTTGAGACTGCAGAATTAGAATTCAAAGGAAACTAAGATATATCTGTTTTATTTACTCAAGAGACAAATATTCCATGTGAATTGACAGTGAGATCCACAGGTTTTGTGTGAAAGGTAAGTGACCTCAATTTTTCCTTTTTTGGTGTCAGAATAAGTAAAATTAGTCAAACTTTTTTTTTAAGTACAACTGCCCCTTACCAAGATAAAGGAATTTCCTTCAAAAATTTCTTTTGGTGAAAAGAAATCTAAGAAGGGTCAAACTACTGGGCAGTCACCACTCTGCAAGAGGATAACTAGATTTACATTCACGTACCAACTAAAATCTGATGCTTCAGGGCAGAAGACAAACTGCTCAGATTTAGAATATCTATACATGCTCCTTCCCAGTAGGAAAATTGTTTAGTAACTCAGAGAGGTATGATATACAACTTGTCCTAGTGTGACTCCAGAAGTGTAATAAACACTTTTCCAAATAAGGTCCTAGTCATCCTTTCTACACGATTTTTTTTTTAGGATTTGTATTATGCATGGGAATAAGCAGTTAAACTTTGCATAATTCGTATACCTTCAAGAGCAACTGTGAGCAAATACTTATAAGCAGTAATAAAAAGCTACATACATTTCCTATACCTCCAGCTCAATCTTTCCTTGCCTGTCAAAAGGGATCAATTTACATTTCAAATAGTAAGCTTTCCTTGCTTCCTGCAGCTCCTGGCAGAGGCAGCAAATTTTCAGTCTGAATTAATGGAGGTGACAAGGAAACAAATGCCATTTTATCACTTTATAATCCAGTGAGTCAAGGATGATCCCTACAATGGGAAGCTTTTGCAAGTATCTTTGTTGCTAAGGTATGCTCTGCTACAAAATAAATTATATTGAAAAGATACAGCCAATTTTATATACCAGATACTGAAGTCTCCTCTAATTCCTGCAGGTTTTGTGCTACAGTTTTAATCCAGAAGGCAAGAAATCAGTCAACAGGAAATGGCTGAATCTGTGCATTTAAAATGAAATTGGCACCTTTCTTAAGACACACACAGAGAGTTCAGAGCCTTACACCAGGCTTAGTACTTGGACAGATTGATTCCCCAAACTCTTATCCTTCCTAACATTTGTTCAGCTTTATTGACATCAGTGACCTTGGACGGATTCTTAATTAGGCATTAATTAGATCTGCTCTGAGGAGAATAAAATGACACCATATTAAAATTGTAAGCAACAGCCTCTTTATGCTAAGGCTCCAAAGGCTGGCAACACCAGTTAAGGGGGAACAGATGTTTGGAGCAGAAGAATCTGAGAAAAGAAAATGACA
>WEIU01017753.1:58764-77221 GCA_013389925.1 Aegithalos caudatus
TTTTTTTTTTGCTAGGAGATGTGTTAACTTATGAAATATTAAAGAAAGGAGCCTACAAATCCCTGCTTCTGAACACTTTAAGTGATTTCTGACTTCCATTTTTTCCTTTCCTTTGGGAATGGGAAAATGCACAGCATTTAACATCCTACCAACAGTGACTGCTGCTGTGAAGCACTAGAAGGTTTCAGTGCAATCCACTTGGGACAAACAGCATTTCAAGCCTACATAACATGCTGAGAAGTACATCAAAATAAAGTGCAGGTGTGGGATTCATGGATTTTTACTTTAACGTGTGTGTACATTTAGGCTCGAGAGGGATCAGAGGACAGTAGTTTTTTTACTCTGAAAATATTTTAATAATTGGGAAATTTTTATCAGTACTGAGGAAATAACTTCATATATGAATGCACATTTTTCTATGTTTCTATATTTCTATTTTTTGTATCCTAACTGTTAATAGCAATTATTATTGATAATAGAGTAGCTTTTTTTTTCCTTCCTTTACTTCCTAATAGTCCTAGAACACGCATCAATCCAATATTTCCCTCTGATCATTAATTATTTTTAAAAACCAGATAGCAATAAAACTGTGACTATGTAACAAAATTGTTAATCTCTAGAACCAAAAGGACATACTTTTTAGTGACTGATTTCTTCCCTGAGTTCTATTTGAGGAGTCCAGGTAAAAATCTGATTTAAAAGAAAATCTCTGACTAAGAGAAATGCATAAACTGATTTACTGAATAAATTAATCAAAAACAAGGGCATTGTAACTTCAAAAGAAAATATTTTCCACATATGTGGTATCATATGCTTTAAGTAAGAAAAGTGGGCTAGAGTAGGTAGTATGTAAAAAACAGCCTAAAGCCTAAAACAGCATTATTCTGTTGCTGTCTTTAACACCATCTACTTCACCCATCATCTTCACAAATCTGGCAGCAGGCTAGATAACTTGTTACAGCTGTGAAGAATTTGTAGTGTCCCACAATGAATTGCATCTCTCCCCTTTTCTTCCATCCTCATGGCAAAAACCCTAAGGATGTCTGGTTTTCCAGAAGTATCATCAACAGTTTTGTCAGTTATAGATTAGATGTAAATGCTGTTGTCAAATAGCACAGAAATTAATAACATGTTAATTACAGAGATATCATACACAAAAGCTAAGTGTTTGTTTAAAAGGTGGAGTAAATATGTCTTTTGAGACGTGAATCACTAATTTAAAAAAGACACGAATTAAAAAAAAGGCCAAATCTGCATTAGTTATTCTGACAAGAATGAAAGTTTGGAAACACAGTGAGCAGATACTATTTCTTCACACCACAGAGCTAATATGAGGATCAAAATTTCATTTAATGTAGAGGTTTTCATTATTGAAGTGCTAGTCTTTTTAATAAAAGCAAATTCTTCAGACTTTCCATTCTTAGGGATGTTCAAATTGCCTGTTTAAAATAACAAGCTAAAATGTGTTACTAAAACTCTCACTTGAATCTGGTTTTTTTGTCTCTTTATTTTTTAAAACTTTTTTGCTGTTTTTTTTAATTTCCCACAGGCTCACCTTGAATAGACTGTGTTAAAGTCTTTTGTTTTTGTGAGAGAGATATAAATAAATCTCACTCTTATTTTCAAGCAAAATCATTCCCTGTATTTGGTAGGAAGCTAGGACAGAAATGAAAGCAGATTCTTTTGCCTTTAATTAGATTGCTATTACAAGTGAATACAGCTATTGATATGTTTTCAAATACTGGGTTTAGAAGTTTTTCTGAATTTTTAAGAATTATCCTATTTTTCAGTATTACCCACACTTTCTATGACATTGAAGTGGAATATTGTGATATTGATATGAATGTGAGAAACTCCCTTGCAAATATTAACCTTTACATCAGAATTCAGCCAAGTGTTACAAAACTGCTAGTATTATTAGCATAAGAAATAGTCAACATTATGGAATTTGACACATTGGGCAGACTCACTTTAATATCATAATCTTTAATTCAAATTATTTTCATTATTTTTTTCTAAACATTTTTTATTAGATATATACAAGATTCGTATGGAAAATAATTAAATCGTATTTAAGTTGGTCTTAAATTAATTTGTTATTAAATTAAATTGGTTTTAATGCTTCTGTAGTTTAATTTGAAACACAAATAACTATGAGAAGTGGGAAAAGTCATCCTGTTTTGCTGCATAATATTTTTTAAATTAAAGGATGGAAAATGGGATGGATGCCAGCGCAGACCCATCTTAGTAAACCAAATGTCCTTTAGACTTCCTATGTTGTGGCTACACATGGCTACTTAAAATTATAGAAATATTAGAACATATTTAGAACATTAGAATATTAAACATTTGCAGAATTTCTGGTGGTGTGCCCAAAGGGCTTACCCATAATGGCTGCAGCAAAACCATCTTTCTTCATGACATTCTACCTATTTAAAAGATCATTCCTACTACCATTTTCCCACATTTTTCTGCCTTTTTCTGCCTTTCATTTAGTTTACCTTAGACCATGAATATTAGGTTCTGGAAAATGTGTTTCTCATTTTAGTTGTACATCATACTTCTGTCTCCGCTAAAGAAAGGTCTTTTCTATTGCAGAGTTTCAACTACATGTATTTTTCTTTCCTCTTCCTCCAAATGCGTAGGGACCTTCACACAAATCTCACAGCTGCCATAATCCACATTTGCTAATTTTCACATCTTTAGTATGTTAAAATTTGCCACAACCTTTGCATATTCTCCAAGATTCCCAAGACTCTTCCAATATTTCTTACATCTCATTTGTCTGCAAGGTGTTACTTCAATGAATTTCAGTTAAAAAACACCAGTGAATAAAACAAGATAAATATCTCTAGTGTTTGAATTCTTTGAAAAATTCCATATATTGAAGGGAAAAAAATCTAGGATTTAACTTTCTTAACAGATTTTTTTTTCAAACCTTGCTTTTCTTGTGTACTTATATCATCATAGCAGCTATATTATCAACCTACTGAAAAATATATTCTGAAAAAAATTTCATATTTATCAAAAAATTGAGTCAATTTCATCAATATATATTTCAAATATTTATATAATAAAATTAAAATATTATCTTACCCTTATAGCCCTCTTTTCAGAAGGTGCTATGGTGGAATAACACAGTGCTCTGAAAATCTTCATAGTTAGAGTAGGTGAATATTCATAGTGATCTCTTCAGAGCACAGGATAAATCCTGAAAGTCAAGTGTAGTTGCCATAGAGAACAGATGGAACTTGTCATAATCCTCATATAACATGATTTATTGCACCAGTAAATAATCATACTTAGCCACTGAGGAATCCTTGAATTTTTAGATGGGTAATTTTTTTGTTTTCTATCATAAAGACACTTAAAAATAAAATGAGTATAGTTTTCTGATGAATTGTCCTTAATAAAATAATGCTGGGGTTTCTAAAATTTATTTTCTAAACAAAAATTTAAAAATCATAGGAATTTTTGTTTTCTCCTTTTCAGTGGGTAATAGTATTTTTTTTTCTTTATTTGAGAATTTAGAAACAAGCAATCCTATTACATATTTATATAAGCACTTGAAGGAAAAAGTAAATTTTACCAGGGCCATGTCTAGAAAATTGTTCTTTTTCTCCTCAGTACCTAAGTTACTACACATCAGTTCCACAATCTGAATATGGCTGTATAGGTTTGCTAAATGAGACAAGCCACATGAGTAAAGTATGTGCTAGGCACCACTAAAAACCACAACATGATAAGATATACCAATATCATATAAAGTCTGACACTTGCTTTAGAGTAGATACTCAATTAGTCTTTCTATTGTTGCACCATTTGCCATTAGTATATTCATTCTTTCTGGTCACACAGTAAAGGCTTTCCTTTTCAAACAAGGTGAAAGAAAAACATATTTATTTCTTCCATATCCCTATGTATGTACTCCATATAAATTAATACTTTGCATCAATGTTTAGTCTAGAACTCAAAAGTAGATTTTTTTTTCCTATTATAAACTGTTCTTCATTTTTGTGGTTGTTGCAAGTTCTCCTTCTTTCACATCATTTGTGGTACAGACTGTGCAATACCTCTTTGTGGACCCAGGATGAAATTCTGAATTACAACAAACCTTCCCAGTGTTATGAAAATTTTACTTTTTATTCAAGCATTTAGGAAAAATCACCTAGCAGTTCAGATGGACAAAGTATTGTCACCATTTATAATATATGCAATGGCTAAATTCATATAGAAAATATCTTGTCACACTACGTTCTTATAGCTAATAAAATCAATTACAACATGGTGAAAGCCAAGGAAAAGTGATGTAAAATTGACACCACTAATTTTCAGATCTTTGCTTATTTCTTTGTGATGACCAGACCATACATAGTTTCCACATTAGGATGTTCAGCTAATTTCAGATATGTTGAACTATCATGGCAATACTTAAACACCTTAAGATGGCAGAAGTGAAAGTCCTGAAAGTAGTCACAAGACAGGTACAAGGCAGCGAAAGCAAAAGTGTAGCTAAGAGAGGTTGATGATTACCCACTTCAATTTTCTGATGTCAGGGCCACCACCTTAGGGACATTTATTATTGCCAACCAAGTTAACATGAAAGTAGATACTTTTGTGTTTTACAAAATAAATGTTTAAAGACAGTTGGAAATCTAACTTATAAATGGTAGAATTTTCTTAATTTTTGTATCTGTGTATAAATGTGACAAAAACATTAAAACAAAAAATCTGAGTAAATTATTTAAATAGTCATTTTTGTAGCAATGGTAATTACCTAAGGAAAGAAAATTAAAAAATAACTTAGAGAAGAATAATCCTTAGTCTGTCATCAACAATTAGCCTTTACTACAGACTCATAACTGGTCTTCCCTTCCCCCCATCCAACACCTACTTCAGCAATTAATCATTTTCACAGCTTCTTTTGCATTCAGGCAGCTTCTTTTATTCAATGTCCCAGAAGTAAGATCTTACACTGTATCTGTTTTTCTCACTTGTATTCTCAACAATATTGAGGATAAGAGAGCAGCAATGTCCTCTATTTCAACTCTGGTAACCATCCTGGTGATCTCTTTCTTGTCAGATATATATACTTCATGCAAAGTCTCATTCACCCTGTTCAGTTGTATACTGAAACATTCATGATGAAATTTCTGTAAATAATTAATCTCCCAGAATGTACTGAAATTTCTACTGCAGTTCTGAATATTGAGATTTTATTAAGTTTCATGTCTTGGTTAAATGAGTATAGAATTCCTGAAAAATAGTAAAATTATGTCAGGCTACATTGACCACCTGTTAAACAATAAATAACAATAGTTTTTTCTGTTGAAATTGGCAAATTTTTCAAATGAACTACCATTTATTTTCCATAATGTCAGGCTGAATTATTGTAATAAAATGGATATTATAGAATAGTGTAGTGGGTTGAACCTAAATGAGTGCCAGACACCCACCAAAGCCACTCTATCACTCCACAACTGAACAGGGGAGACAAAGAATTACAAAGGGTTCATGAGTTGAGATAAGGACTAGGAAAGATCACTCATTAAATACCAACACATGCAAAACAGACTGAGGTTAAGGAGATCAACTTAACTTATTACCAACAAAATCAGAGCAGAATAACAAGAAGTAAAATAAATCTTAAAAATACATTTTGCCCATCCCTCCCTCTTTCTGAGGCTCTATCTTCTCCCCCCATAGTGGTGGAAGGAGACAGAGGATGGGATTTATGGGGTCAGTTCATCACACATTATTCCTGCCTCTGCTCAGAAAGAAAAATCCTGCCCCTGACCCAGCATGGGGTACCTCCCACAGAAGACAGTACTCCATTAATTCCTCCAGTGTGAATCCATCCCAAGGACTCTATATATTTCTCCAAAGTTAATCCATCCCATGGGAGACAGCTCTCTACAAACTTGCTCCAACATGGGTCACTTTTTTTCACAGGATCCAGTCCTTCAGGCACAGCCTGCTCCCAACCGGATCACCCACAGAGTCACAAGTCTTGACAACAAATCTTCTCCAGTTTAGGCTCCTTTCTCCATGGGTCTGCAGGTGCCTGCCAATAGCCTCTTCCAACTCAGCTTTCCCACAAGTTCACAGGCTCTTTCAGGCATCCTCCAGCAGGAAAGTGTTCTCCATAGGCTTCAGGTGCAAGTCTGCATCTGTGTGGTTCCCCACGTGCTGCAGGGGCACAGTGGCTTCATGGGCTGCAGAGGAATCTCAGCTCCAGCATCCTGGAGCACCCTCTCCCCCTCCTTCTCCATGACCTTGGTGTCTGCAGAGTTGTTCCCCTCACGTGTTCTCACTCCCCTCTCCTCTGGCCACAATTACATCTGCACAATAACTTTTTTGCCTTCTTACCTGTGTTATCAAAGAGGCCTAGCTACTATCTCTGATTGGCTTTGCCTTGGATAGTGGCATGTCCATCTTGGAGCCAGCTGCCATTGGTTCTGCCAGAGATGGAGGAAGCCTCTGGCAGCATCTCACAAAAGTCACCCCTGTATCTGCCCCATTACCAAAGCCTGGCCAGGAAAACCCAAAGAAAAACTCAAAAGACAAAGTGCACATCATAGCAGTTCAACTTAGGACTGATTCTTAATGCTAAAAACTATTCACATTTTTAAAGATAACTACAGTATAAAGAATAAAAATTCAATATTTTAATAGGAACTCAAAAGAATCATTAATAGCAAGTAGTATTATAGGCAGTATTATTTAGGTAGTACCTAAAATATATATTTCAGCAGTTAAATTACAAAAACATAGACTTTAGTTTAGTTTTACACCTGGTGTTCTGGATTGAATTCGCTCATTTCTAATGAAAAGAGACAGGTTGGGAACTGAGTATGAAAGTTGTGTGTGGATTAGTGGAAAGAATTGGTTATATACGATACATTAGAAAAGAAGGAACATAAGACAAATAAGGAAGAAATATAATGATGGTACGACAAAATGGCAAAACAAAGTGGGAACTGAAAAGGTTGACATTTGCAGAAATAAAATTATGTAGGATGTGATTTCATTGTCTAACATTTTTTCTCAGTTGACAAAAAGCCCTGTCAGATCAGAAGACCTGCTGCAGAAATAAATAAGCCTCAGGGTATGATAGAGAATCAAAATTGAGATGAACAAGAGATGAAATATCGTACGTATTTGTCCACAATTATGATGCAGTAATATCTGCTCCGTCTTCGAGATTTGTGTCTAACAACAGTTCTGTTTCCACATTATACACCCAGTTTTTGCCTCAGACATAAAATTTTTACTTGTTGGCAATTATTTGTTGAATTTACCTTTCTTTGACATGTATGATGTTTTCAGATTCTCTGAAACCAAACTCTATTTTACTAATAGGTGGAATGCCATGTATTGATAAAATAATATCATATGCATTGTTTATTTTCTCCAGAGATCTCAGTATAACAGGTGAACCATTGTGAGCCCATAAGAATATTCAATTATTACTACAGATATTATGGTGACAATACAACTCTTCTTCAATGTTTGGGGTTGTTTATCCAAAAATAGATAATACTTGAGTTGCATTAGGCAGCATTAATCCAGAACTGCCACCAGAAAAAGTAAGAAAATTTTTAGAAGACCATTTCTTTCCAATTAAATGCAGACAGGCTCACAGAATATGAGACATAAGAATGTTGTTAATTGTTGTGCAATTACAAATGAACTGAAGAATGTTACCTCTCTACTGCACTGTAGAACACAACTATCCCTTCAGTACATGCATATTTAGAAGGGAAGAAAATTATCTGTTAAATATTTCTGATGGTGTGGTTTAAATATATTTATAATGCAAGGGCTAATAGACTTATATTTGTACTTATATCTTTTCCTTCAAAAGAAAAAGATAGGCTTCTATGATCTAAGAAATAGGAGAAAGGCAAAGAACAGGACATATCATAATCCCAGTTTCTGTTAAATCAGTCTTCTCGGCTACTAAAGGCTCAAAAGAAGTACTGCTTGAACTACAATATTTACATTATTATGCATGCTTTTTGTTTCAATAAATTCATATTTTTAGCAGTCTGAGATGACTGAAAATTCTCCATGTTATTAGCTTAAAAGTGTAACCTCCAAAACTGATACCATACAAGTATTTTGAAAGATATAGATAATTTTCTCACGTGGAGTCACTTCAAGGAAATCCAGATGACTTGAATTGAGACAAGGTTATCTACTTTATCAAATCCTTTATAAAGGCAAACTGCAGAAGAAAAATATATTTTTTGACATAATACATCTAGCAATCTCTTTGCAAGGACATTAAGTTATCAGAGGAATTCTCTTAAGCATGTATACCAGTGAGCCATCTCTTTCACATTTCTATGGAAGTTTTTACTACTTGTGTTTGTTACTTAATTATCTAGACATTTATGTACACCAAATGACTTTCATTTCTAGTCTTTCAAATCCCGAAGATGAAAAAAAGATGGAAAAAAGTCATATTTAAGGAGAAAGTAGATTGACATTTCTTCTGGGACAGCAACTACCACAGAATCACTGAATCACCAGATTGGAAGAGACCTTTAAGATCATCAAGTCCAACCCATGCCCTAACACCAGCTCTGTCTCCCTGGTGCAGCCCCTCTGGCTGTGCACCCAGCAGCCCTGGCTGCGTCACAACAGTACCTTTGTGTGGGTCAATCTGCAGCACCGATCTTTCTCGCTGTAAGGCCGTGAACAGAAGGAGTGACCTCTTTCGCTTCTCGTGGGTTTTGGGAGCAGGTCTTTATTTTGGGGTACACAGGGGAGTTCCCTGGACCCAGGTTCGGAGTTTCCCCAGAGAGCGAGAAAAGGCCCCGACCCTGAGTCCTGGGGGGGTTTTTACCAGTTCCATTCCAAGGGGGTGGGTACAAGTTCAAAACCAATAAAACCAAGCCATGTACACATTCCAACATCATTGCAACAACAAGAACAAATCAGGCTAAATTGGGGTGGGGGCTTTGTTGTGTCCACCAACCACCGTCTATGCACTAGACCTTGGAGGTAATTTATNCCTACTCTCTAACCATAAAAGCTAAAATTACAGTTTACAATAAATGCTATCCTAACAGAGGAATTCTCTTAAGCATGTATACCAGTGAGCCATCTCTTTCACATTTCTATGGAAGTTTTTACTACTTGTGTTTGTTACTTAATTATCTAGACATTTATGTACACCAAATGACTTTCATTTCTAGTCTTTCAAATCCCGAAGATGAAAAAAAGATGGAAAAAAGTCATATTTAAGGAGAAAGTAGATTGACATTTCTTCTGGGACAGCAACTACCACAGAATCACTGAATCACCAGATTGGAAGAGACCTTTAAGATCATCAAGTCCAACCCATGCCCTAACACCTCAACTATACAATGGCACCAAGTGCCACATCCAGTCTTTAAACACATCCAGGGATGGTGACTCCACCACCTCCCCAGGCAGATAATTTCAATACTTTATCCCTCTTTTCGTAAAAACTTTTTCCTAAATTATATATAGCCTTCAGGCAGAAAAGAAGGAATTTCAGTTGCTTCTAGATGCATGAAGTACTTTTTTGAAATTCCAGATTATTATTTTTTTATTATTTTTGTTCTTGGAGAGCAGAGAGGAGTTAGTGCTGGTCAGAATACAAGGTGAGTTTATGCACATTTTTTATGTGTGGAGAGTCCACAATAGCTACATAAAGTCTGTTAGGTCCTGCAAGAAAACAGAAACAAATGCATTTCTGCCATGTTTCAAATCTCGTTTGTTTACATATAAAAAGATTTACATTTCTACTCACTCATTTTATGTTTGCAATATTTTGTTCCTTTATAAGAAATATAATACAAATCAACACTAGAAATAGTGGAAATAGTCTGAATGGAAACATGCCTGAAAATTTATGAAGTGAAACAGAAACCAAATGTTCTCTGATCTAGATCTTAATCACAGCTATTTTGCAAATATTAAAGTCATAGTTAGCAAAATGCACAATGTAAAAGCTGGGAAATAATCAATCTAAACATAGTCTAAGTCTCGGAACTATTAACCAAAAAATCTTTACACCCTTTATATGTAGACATACATGATGATACACTTACAAAATATGATGATACACTTACAAAAATATATTACTTTTAAACACTTGGTGTATAGCTATATTTTGATTACCTTAGTTCAAATTCTTTTTAAAAAATCACAAAAAGTGTTTCTGACTAGGGTACACAGTCTTGAACTTAAAATTTTAGCATCACATTTTATAGGGATTGGATTTCATGATATATCTTCCTCCCTTTATAATAATGCTGCTGTCAGGCAGTTTCCTTATTTTACTTTTTAATAGACATTCATTTCAACATGATAGCGGTTTTAACTTAAATTGTAAATCCTACAATAGATGTGAATAAATATGTATTTTACTGTTTCTTAATATGTTATATTTCTGTCAGGTTGGATTTAGACTTATTCTTTTCTGTGTATTAAATAAATAAAAACTTTTCTTAGTTATTGAGTCACTAATTTACTGACCTCCAGACCTTATTTGAAACATATTTCTGCACTGTTGTAAATAATTTTTCGTTTATCCAAGTACATTGAAAATTCTTACTGAAAAATTATTTTAAATATCTGTGAACAAAAGAGAACATCATAATTCAGTAAGTAAAATTGTAGAAGCCTTATCTAGGTAAGTTTTTCTACTAAATCCCTGGGTAACGAATAGCAGAAATTGATAATGATTCTTTCAATTTATTCTGAAATTCAAGTTTCCCAGTGGTTTGGAATAAACTGTCAGAAATTCTTCATGGGCTATACTCCTCAAAACCAGACAATAGGTTTTAACCCTCCTCTCCAAGCAAACAGGTTTTTAACAGAAAATAAATTGAACTAGATGTTTTAAATTCCATCTCTCAAAGATACTAAGTCAGTTAGAAATAAAGATTTCATTTATGACAGCTTTCTTCCTGCTTCTGTCCTTCAGAACAAGCTAATGCTTTCATGATCCAGCTCATTAAACTCTTCAGTATTCTGAATAGCAGCAAACCCCCTAGGGCTCCTGAGACAATCATCTCCTAAGGACTTCTTAGGGATGGACATCCTTCATAAGAATTCCATATCATGGAATAGCATCCAGGATGCAGCTGTTCGTTTTTTTACAGATTTCAGCAATCTCTTAATCTATGAGCAAAATATTTCAGCTCTTTCCTCTGATTTTCTCTCTTCTACCTTTTGAAGGGAAGCCAAATTGCTGCATTGACCTTCTCCAAGGACCATCTTTCAAAAGCAAGGAATTACTTGGCATACAGATTGCCACTCGAATTTAAATTCATGTGTTAGCTCAAACTTGCAAATATATCGGTCTAAAACCTAGAAGATTTGTTTCCGAGGAGTTTTTTTCTCAGTGTTCATTTTGAAATTGGTTAAACAACCCTTGGTTTACTTGAATTTCACACATATTCCTGATAATATATTTACAGGGTATCAATTGGTACAAATCAGTAATGAATTGTAATAATTAAATCTAGAAATCAAATGTCTTGTCTCCTCTTTTCATGTTTCTATAATAAGGATGGCGTTTGACCCCGAGGTCTAAGTACCACATGCTTATGCCCTAAATGGCTTAATATAAAACTGAGACATGTTATATTGCCTAAGCTGAAGGATTTAGATCCACTGTTGTGTAAGAGAATGAACTAACAAAGTCTTGCTTATGTCCTGGAATCTTTTTCTGGTGAAATAGTTCCACCACTTGTAAAGTGTAAGACTCTTAATAGTACAAGGTGCAAGTCCCTCAAAGCCAAAGAAACCCCAACCCCTAGTGCTTGTGGAAAATAGTCCATCGTTATTATAAATGTCACTGAAGTTATGTTAATCTCTACTGAATTCATAAAGAATAAAAGTTAGTTACTAATACAAATTTTAAAAAAACATAGAAAATGTATTACACAAAATGTCTTTTGGGGTATCTACCTGCAGCTTGAGTATACATCATATAAGACAAAAAAAAAAATAAAATTACTTCTTCAAAGTAATTCCCCATAAATATAAAACCCCCATATTCTATTATAGCATTATTCATTAATGACAAGAGAATAATATATTATTTTTTCATATTTTCATTTCTTGCTGTAAACCATGAGAATAATTTATTGTGAAACAATCAATACCAAAGTTTCATTTAATACATGATCATAAAAATATTATTTTCTTTGCTGTCTTTTCTCCATTATATTCTAAGATATTCAGTGAGGCTGAAAATTCCCCTTTTTCTTACCAGATAAAGAAAATACCTTTTCCTTTTTTAAAAATTATTGTACAGTGAAAGTTGATGTATATTCCACATGCTGGTGTTGGTCACACACACTCTACTATATTAATTTAGTGCAAATCTTTAAACCTGTGTCCATCTTACACCAAATATTCAAGTACAGAACCAAAAAAAAATCTGTAAATAACTTTTCTTAGTGCTGAAGCTGATTTCCCACTTCTAATAAAGAAATGTGATGCTGTATAACTTAAGGTATTAATGAAAATACATAAAAGAGAAAAACAAACTATGAATATGCTTATCATCCTAAGAAATACTCAGAAAAATATTTTTCAAGACAAAACACGTTTGAAACTAATATTCAAGAAATAGTGGAAAGTGTTGAAGAGTCTGATGTTTGTAAATTACACTAAGCACTAATAAACTTGTTCAAATAAACAGTTTCAAACTCTTTCTCCATTATCTTTAGCCTCTTGACTATTAAATTCTTGATTAATTCCTGACTAACACTTGCCAAAAGGCACAGAAATCTGTAAATTGACAGGTTGTGACAATGCCGGGCAGAATCACAGTGATTTCTTTAACCTTCAGGTAGAAATACTGGAAATACATCAATATTTTTTTGAGGAAAACCAAACAATGAGAAACCGAATGTCCTTAGGAAAGGAAATTGCAAGGATTGTTCAGTACCTCAGAGTTAGCTTTATTATAACAGAAGCCAAACAGAAACTCCTTAGCTGGGAAATGTTAACTCTAATGAAGCAATGGGGCAAAGTTCTAAAGTGACAAAACAAAACCTCTTCAAGATTCTGTATAACTGATTTTTTAAAAAAAAAATTCCTATTTTTGTGCATTTCACATGGCTTATGAGTTTTCTTAGTTAACAAGTTTGAGGGGAGGGAGAGGGGGTTGAGAGGTTTCAGGGGTATGTGTTGGTTATTCTTAGTCATATCTTTAGCTTTAAATTGGCCAATGAAATAAGAGGAACATGATGCTCTAGATTATCTTTAGTTCAAGTAAAACCAAGTTCTTCCTTTCCATCCCTGTGTTTATCTTGTCTTGGATTTCAAGACATGGAATATTTCACCACAATTTAGGAAATAATGTTTTACTTTTCCTTGGTGTACAGTTTAATTCAGATTGCTTTGGATTGGAGCTTCATGAAAAAAATATTGTATACTTTGTATAATTAACCATTCAATTGCTTAAGAATTACAGCATTTTAGTTGCAGAACTTTCTCCACTGTACATGTGAGGTTTAAGAACAAAAACATCTCTGATTATGGGAGTTCAAAGAGTATACATTTTTCTTAGAACAGGGTAAGCATCCCTGCAGCTCTGCAAATAAAAGTGAAAGCACAGAAATCAGTAGTTAAACATTGTTTTCCTTGTTTGAATATGTCCAAATATTTAACTAGAACAAACAGGTTCGCCTGCTGAGATGGGCATTTTCTTTTGCAATTACAGATGAAGTCTGTGACAATATTCAGAACAGCCTAAAACTTAATTTCAAAAGTTAACAGAAACATAGTGATGTGTTTTAGGAAGGTCAAATGTGTTGTCATGAAAAAAAAAGAAAAAAACTTTATCACATACCTTGTTTAGTGTACTTATCTTAAAAAAACCTAGTTACATGCATTAAGAAAAAAAATATTTGGTTTTGCCGCTGTAGAGTGAAGTGCCAAATAGGTAAGATAGATGACTAACAGTGCCAAAGTTAGTCTTAGTGCCAAAAATTCATGCCCCATGGAAATAAATGAAGAGAGTTATAGATCACTGTGGTGGGAATAAAATAGATCAGGACTGCTGTCTATAGGTACTCATACCACAGTCCTCCAGACTGCAGTAATGCAGATGTTGTTTTTCCCTCTACATCCTGTAGTTTGGGCTTGTGACACGATCCTGAGATGCTCAGAGCTTTGAGATGGTTGTGCTGGGGCATCTCCCCACAGGACACCAAAAGAGGTTTTTAATAAGGACAGACAAATTTTATTGGGATAAGAGTGAGAAACATGACTTTGTATAGAAAAAATCTCAAGGCCATTAGGCTAAGAAAAGCAGAAAACAATCTGCAGAAAATAATCAGAATGAAAAATGCCCTATGCACAGCTGTGTCCTTCAGGGGCAGTAATTTCTCCCACCTCAATGCCCCCTTGCCTTCACTGCCAGCCCTACCTGCACCAACATATGTCAACCTCTGTGCAGTGCCTGTGACAGCTCCCTCAAGAAAAAAACAGTCTCCCTTTTCATCCACCAAGTCCATTTCATCTTCCTAAAAGAGCGGAGAAATATAGGGAACTGTGGGAGAATAGATTGTAAGAGAATAGAGATGGTGCTGCAAGCAGCCTCACACTTGATGAATTGTAGTTGCACTAATTACCAAAGAATGGAAGCAGCCTTGCCCTTAACAGGAGGCAGCTATGTCCAGTAAGGATGTGTGTTAGAAAAGAGTGAGTTGGCCAGGAGCAGAAGGAAGAGACTAAGGAAGTAGTGTTGTGCAGCTGGCTGTAGGTATTTAGAGAGAAAAAGTATGAAATTTTAGTGCAGAAAATAAAAAAGGGCTGGTGCTTGCCATCATCTTCAGGGTCAGTCATTTAAGCCCACCATCAATGGGGAAAAGGTATGAAGGTTTTACTGTAGGATAAAAAAGGGCTGATGCTTTGGTGTCAGTTGTGAGTCCACCATCAATGGGGAAAGTAATTTGAGTCCATTGTCAATTAGTGCCCTGTGTGAGGGGTGAACACTGACAAGCAACAACAAGGAGCAAGGAAGTGGATAGCAAAATATGGTCCATTATCACAGGAAATTACTAATGCACAACTAAAGGATAACAACTAGTGCCCACTTCTACATAAGTCAGGAATATTAAGAAATTTAATATAATCTGTCACCCTTTATACAAAAGAAACTGTTCAATGCTTTTAGAGTTAACACCTGTACTAAGACAGTCAATTTGGCTGCATATATTTCAAGCTATATAATTCTTATAAAATATTTTTCTATGAAGGGATTGTTTGGTTGTTTTGTTTTTGCTTTCTTTTGTGTATAAAATTCATATTAGGAAAAGAAATTTTATTATACATATAAGCAAGTTTACTTGCAGAAAAAATATTCTAGATCCTCTATGTTGGTATTGATTTGAACTTGCTGCTTGTATAATGCATTAAATGTAAGCAAAGTAAGTAAATTATGTGCCATAAATAACTTGTCATATTATATTCTATATTACCAAGTATTCCCAAGCAATTTGGATACAAACTGATGACTCAATAAATTTTTAGAAGGAAAACTAGATTCTATTTACTTATTGTAAAGAAATTACTGGATAAAATATAAAATAAAAGATAAACACCCAGGTGAACATTTTTCCTTGCACAAAACAGATTTGATTAGCTCTAAATTTCAGAGATGCAAAAAACTCAAAGTTCAGTTGGTATTTTATAACTAAAAATATCTTTAAAAAGTACCACTTTTTATGATAATTGAAATTATAGAAAACATCAAATATATAGAAAATATTAAAACCCTGTATATATTTTATTAAATATTCCTTTTTTTTTCTGCCAGAACTGAATATGTTAGATGCAGTTTTGTAATACTGCAAGAAAACTTATGAAGCAATGAATACATTATTCAAAAAAGGAGCAAATTATGAATTAGTTGGCTGTACTCCACCTAAAACCTGTACTCTGGGAACATGCTAACATGTCTAGGACTGATTTTTCTGTACCATGTAATTTTGGTTTATAATAAAAATGATTCTGCTATGATCTGAAACAGTGAAATTAACTTGCCTCCATATTTATTAATTATGTATTGGATTACACCTTTTGGAAGATTTGAAAACAAATGCAAATAAGCATCATAGTATTTTATATTCCAGCAGAATAGCAATAGTAATTGATAGCTGAAGGAAAGCCAAATGGAAGTAATAAAGTGAGACAATTAATTATTGTTCATGTTTTCTATATGTTTTGGGTGAAGTTTTGTTAAAGCAAAATCACTCTATATAAGATTGTTGTTTGGCCTTTTAATGTGAATCAGGAGGTCAGCTTCAGGAGGTTATTTATGTTAATCAAAACAAAAAGTCATAGCTAGAGATACTATGTGGTCTGGAGCAAATTCTTAGGACATTTCTTTTTAACTGACCTTTAGCTTTGAAACACTTTTTTGGGCAATTGTGTCAACATGGCAGATATATTATTAGGGTTTTTGGGATTCAGGCATGCTCCTTGATGTCCAGTACGCACCAAAACACACCTGTAGATGTAAACCATCAGAAGGCCATGGGCATGTCATGGCACCACTACCCACCCACTTGTGGGAGCCTTCTTCTTGACTCATGTAGGTAAAATGAGAACCTGCTATGTTAAGGTTCATGAGACCAAGTGTGATGAGACTAACACAGACTTTAAGGTATTCTGTACTCATGGATTTACCACCCCATTTAGCATCATCCATCTGTTACTTAGTTGTATAAAAAACTACACTTAATTCATAATTAGTCTTTTCACCTTTTTATTTCTTTGATTTGGGTGTGCTTTGTGAATACTCATTAGAAATTTCTCTGACAGCCCAAGTACTGTGGGATACATTTGTCTGCATACCTAATATCTCCTGGTAACAAAATAACTCCCATTTGATTTTACTATACTGGGATTAAGACCAAATTTTTTTGTTTTTTAAATCTTTGTTTTGCCCTAGAAGTGCAATATAGGTGAGGAACACTTTTTATTGCTGACTAACCAAATGAACCTGCTATAGGTTCCATGTTATATCATCCAGGCACACATGCCATCAAAACCATGCTGATTTATCAACAGAAATTCCCTTTAACTATCATGAAGAAATATGGTGTAACCAATCACCAAAATTCTATAATGAAAGAATGATCAGAGAATGTGTTTGTGATACTCAGGGGAAAGTACAAGTGACAAGAGCTGTTTTAAGGAAAGCTGAACTTAAAAAAGAACAGATAGTGACCTTTGCTTTAGTCAAATGTTTGAGCTGGTCAACTCACTGTATAGATGACCTTAATGGTTTTAATGTCTTCCCAAGCCAGCCAGACCATCATAGGGGAAGTGCATTTGTGGCCCAGCACAACACAGACTATAAAAACTGAACAACCAACAGGATAAACTTTGAACACAGCAACAGATTTGAGCTCCCACGTACTCTTCCCAGTGACTGAGGGTGCTCAGCACAGCACTGTCACAACACATGTATAGGGGTGGATGATGGGATTTGTGTTTGTAATGTGATCCAGGTGAATATTGCAACTGTTATATTGTGCCTATGTTAGAACCTGGGTATGCTGCTGCATACCCTGCTAAATCAAAGTCCTATGTAACATTCAATATCTTCAAATAAGTAAATTTGGTATAAAACCTTTAAATCTTCTTTGTGCAGAGTATCTGAAAGAGTCTGGTCAGAGAGTATTGGATGCTGACACAAGAGTGAAACCCTTGACAGCTGTAGTGTAGGACGTCTACTTACAGGAATGATCTTCTCATGAGGTTGCTGAGAATTAGTCTGCTTTGAAAAGGTCAGAAGATGTATTTTTTTTGACATAGACATTTTCATTTGATATTTTCAATGATTGTCTCATGAAACTCCCTCTATGAATTTGTTAAAGTTCTGGATTTTACTATGCCCTAGCAGATTGGATTTAACCATATCTGTATTTCCATTTCTCTTTTTCAAATTTCTTAAAAGCCATTGGCCTGATCTTGCTCATCTTCTTTTTGACAGCATTTACATCTAAATGCTTGTATTTATTTCTGATATTTAGAATAATTGGGGAGAGGGGAGGCAGGTTATCCTCTTTGGATAAAAGTTTTATTTAAAAAATATTACATTTTTTTTTTACATTTTCAGAATAGTAGTTCTCCTACCTTAGACTCACTTTCTGAATGGAAAGAAGCAATAATGATTTAATTTGTTTTGTTGGTGCAGAATGCAGCTTAATTTCCTGTTCACAAGGAGTATTAATGTCTTGGCACCAATGGCTTGGCCAGCTCTGCAACTCAGAGCCAATACATTAGTACTCAGAGTGATGCTGTGCCAGTTAGAAAATGCAATAGAGGATCTGAGCCCAGGTGGACAGTGCCCAGAAATGCCACCTGTTGGTGTCTCTAATTCTTGGCTATTCACAAACTGGAACACACTGATGGTCCCTTCATTGCCAGTGTTCCACTTCAACAT
>WEIU01017754.1:0-16321 GCA_013389925.1 Aegithalos caudatus
CGGCGGCCGAGGAGGAGGAGGCAGGCGGGAGCCAGCCGCCGGCCGCGCCGCCGCCCCACAAGAGGATGAAGAAGCGGAAGGAGCTGAACGCCCTCATCGGCCTGGCCGCCGACGGCCGCAGGAAGAAGCCCGCCAAGAAGGGCTCGGGCCACCGGCTGCTGCGCACCGAGCCGCCCGCCTCCGACTCCGAGTCCAGCTCCGACGAGGACGAGTTCGCAGGGGCGCGGGGCCGCTGCGGAAAGTGAGTCCCGGGGGCTGTGCTCCGACGGGTCCTGCCCCGGCTCCGCGGGTCGGGATCGTAGCTGGGGGTAGAGGGGGGTGTGTGGGGCTGGGGACTGCCAGGGGACACCCGGAGCTGCACTGAGCGTGTCCCACCCCGCAGGTCGCCTGCCTGGGGATGAAAGTATCACCGAGTCGCAGAATGGTTTGGCATGGAAGGGACACCTAGTTCCAATCCCCAGCTATAGCCAGGGACAGCTCCCACTGGACCATCCCCTGGCGCCTTTTTTTTTTTTTTTTTTTTTTTTTTTCCCCTGTTTTGTGTTCACCGCAGCACAAGTCCTTGTGGACTAAACTTGGGGGCAGCTCCTGGAGATGCTGGGCACAGTTACACGTGTGTGTGCTCAGCGTGGCTCCGTCCTGCTGGCTCAGTGCTGGTTTTCTCAGGGACGTGCTGTGCTTTTTCCAGTAAATAAGCTTTTCAGTTAAGTAACAGCATTAATAATGGGCCTCTGTGCATACCTGAAAGTAGGCATGTCTCAGGGAAACTTGGGCTTTCGCAATTTAGAACGCTCTAGAAATACTTGTCGTAACATTATGGTAATACCTTGTCTTGAAGCATGTTTTTCAAGCTATCAAGCAGATGTGCCTGACACGTTTGTGTTAGCAGAGCAGGATATTTTAGTTAAGAAAACTTGACTGCTGCTTTTAAATGCTAGATGTTACCTACTGAGGATAAACTGAATAGAGAGTAACAGCCCTGACCTGACTTCATAGCCTCATTTATTCTTGAAAACGCTCTTTGTTAGCCCTTGTCAGCCAAAATGTGTGCTGTTACAATGCTGTACCTTACTTTGCTAGAACAGCATTTAAAATAACACTTTTCTAGGCACTGCTGTGTACTCACAAGCTGTTCCTTTGTTTTCTGCAGGGGAGACTACCTGCAATGCTGCAGGTTCTGTTACCCTTTGTGTGCATTTGTCATTCTTGCTGCTTGTGTGGTCGCGTGTGTTGGCTTAGTCTGGATGCAGGTGGCCCTCAAAGAGGATTTGGATGCAATAAAGGAGAAGTTTCGAACTAGTAAGTATGAATGCAGCTACTATTTCACAATTTCTTTGGGCAGTATGAAGAGTTTTAGTTGTTTGCCTGCTCAGTTAAAGTCTGAAAATACTGAGTAGACAAATAACATCTGAACTGAGGAGTGCTCTGAGCCAAGAACACAGACTTGGTGAATCTGAGGTGAATGTTATATATTCTTGCCTGCTCTGTATCTTGTGAGGAGCAGGGACACTAGACTGGGTGGGCCTGTAGTTGCTTGTGTATACATTTCTAAAATTCCTGACTTTAGTCTTCAGAGTGCTCTCTGCCAAAGAAGACCCTGTTTAAAAAGTTCTGATCAGACCTGTTGGAGCAGGAGTCTAGGGAATTCGGGAAAAAAAATATAAATTATGTTCTTGTCTTGAACTGTTTTAAAACCTCTATACTTGCTATGGAATTACTGCAATTTGAATGTTGCTTCAGTACTATATTTTCTCTCTGTATCCTCTGAATGTTTATCTTGCATCACTGACCTGTTCTTATTCAACTTTTACATCAGGTTACATTTGGTGTAGAGTTGTTATGTTTAACACTTAGAAGTGTGGATTTAAGCTGAAGTGTTTTGCTTGTAAAGCTCAGATTTTCTCAGCCCATGTCAAGATTCCCATGCCATGATTTTCATTATAACTTCTGTAGCTGAGGTATAACAAATGGTGATATGTGCATGTAAGGTATGCTCTTGAACCTCACCTCTGGGTACAAGATGTGTTTTGGTGCCTTGTGTTAGTAGTATTTCAAATCCCATGTAGCTTGAAGAAGGTAAGCAAAAGTGTTTTCCTTGTGGTAAAAGAGGCATTGAGGAAGTGCATGTAGAAATTCTTTGCTGTTGGTGTTCAGGTGTTCCTGTTCACGTGTGAGGAGGGTGGAGCAGGCTGGCTGGGTGTGAGACAATTGCTGATAGAACTGATACTGAACTCTGAAGGTTAGCTGTAGTTGCTGTCCACCAGTTCTGGAGGATGCCTTCAGTTCCAGGTGCTGCTTTGTGGCTGTGAGTGTTCCCAGCAGCTCTGCAGTGGCTGTTTCTGTGTTCTGGGTACAGCAAGTGCTGCTCTTCGTGGACTGCTCCCCTTTAAGGGTGTGCTGGTGGTAAAAGTTTTGCACTAGGACAGCATTTGTTGGCTTTGGTGTAGTTAAATTTCATCATTCCTGTTCAACACAGACCTCTTTGTTAAAGCAGCTGTTCTCCCAGAGTGTTGTTCTCCCTGTCTGGCAATTAGAGATGGGCTTGTTTTCTTCTTAAATAGCTCTGATAGAAAAGCTGTGCATTTAATGCTTTGCCTGGTGATAAATGTGTCAGATTTCCTTGCTATCATAATACCATGCCTAAGAGTTGGATGGAAGCCTCATGATGAGGCACAGCATTTAAATGCAACAACAAAAAAAGCAGGCAGCAAGAACAACCTGGTTCCCAAAGGTAACACTCTGCCTTGGTGAAATGTGTGGGTGAACAGAGAAACAAAGGCAGGTGACCCATCTGTTTGTTGTACAGCAAGTTTGGAAAAGGAACCTTTCTCTGAATCTTCATCCAGACTTTTTTTTCCCCTGTAAGAACCAATGTTTGTGGCAGTATTTGATATATTCTGCTATCCCTTGCACCAGGTGAGTGTGGGATGAGTGCTTTTTAGAAACAAGACATATTTTCATCAAGTGTGTTTGGAATAGGAGGAAGTCATGTAGTGTTTTCCCTTCAGTTGTCAACAGTGATGCTGAGAACACATGTGGCATTTAACCTTCCTTGTGCTGCAAAAAACTCTTCAAGTGGAGTCCCACTGTTCACAGTGAGAATGGCAAAATGGAAAATAATTTGTCTACAAGAACCTGTGAAAACATGAGATTTAGTGTGAGCTGCTTGTGTCAAATGCACAAATTAGTTCTCAGTCTGTTCAGGTTAAAATGCATCTTTTAAGGTCTTACTTACCCAGAAGTGTTGTTTGGACCTTGGGTGATCCAGTTCAGATTCCTTTGTACCTAGAAAGTATTTTCAGAACTTGCTTTAAGAGAAGGGAGGTGGGTTTCTGAATATGCCCAGCTTTCCAGTTTTGTGTGTTTGGGCATCCACTCCACAGGCTTCCCCTTTTGACTGGATGGGTTACAGGTGGAAATTTGTTCTGGGATTTGCCAGATACACATCCCACAGCTCCCACTGCCCTTGGCAGGCTGCTCTGAAGGATGGATGTTTGTTGTGGAGCTTTCCAGTGCTGCCTTACAGGGTGGACGTGCAGATTTTGGAGATCTCAGTCATCTTCATCTCAAAACCTTTGCTTGTTTCTCAGACCCAGGGATTTAGGATTGCCTCATGGCACAGCTAAACAGCTTAGTCACTGCAGATCTGGAAGAGCTGCATTTCTGAGGCTCACTGGAATCACTTTGAGCTGCGTGTTTCCCCCTTCCTCTACTATTAATTGCAGTAATAACTGATTTGATTTCCAAGGATGTTGTTTACTGATTTGTTTACCAACAGGCATTAGTGTATAAGCTTATACATTACTTTTTCAGCTGTCCTTCTGTCACACAGAGCAGCTAATTACATTAATCCCCTTGGAATTCTCTTAATTGTCAGCAGCCCCTCTGCTGGCCTGGAAAGGGCACTGAGGTTCATTTCACCTGCCTCCTTTGCCCTGGGACTGTTGGCAACTCCTATTCACAGGCCCATTACTATTTCATGTTCCCCTGTGGAAGTAATGCAAAATAACTGCACTAAATAAAGACCTACTGAGGTTTGCCAGAATGACAGGACTATGCAAAGTGTTAAATTTAGTACAGTCTCTCTGGGTTCTCTCTGCAGATATTGGTACTCTTAAAACAAAAAAAGAGCTGTCATTCTGAGCAAACACTGAATCCAGACTGGCAGTAAACCTGTATGTAGAAACTGTTATTGCTTTCTTTCACTAGTATAAGTGTTGCTGTTTGTAATTTGTTTTATGCCTTTTAGTGTTGTTTACCTGGATTTTTGGTTTGGTTGGCTTTTAATTATTTTTTCATTCTTTTAGTGGAATCTAATCAAAAGACATCATTCCAAGAAATTCCTAAACTGAATGAAGATTTGGTACAGAACCAAAAGCAGCTAGAACAAATTGAGACTGGAGAATTGGGGCTGAGTAAAATTTGGATAAATATCACAGAGATCAATAAACAGGTGAGAGGAGATCAGTCCTTGATTTTGAAAAATAATAAAATATTCCATTCCAATTATTTTTAATGGAAATTCATTTTATCTAAGGATTTCTGTGACTATATACATAGCTTTTATTTTTAAAGTTCAAATAGAGTACAAACCTCATTATAAACAAGCAAAAAACAGCTTGAGCATCCAGCTGGGCTGGAGACTGATCACAAGAGGAGAATTGCATAACTGGTGGAGGGAGTTCAGGCAGAATTTAAAAGAACCCGAGAACTGTGCAGTTCTTAATTTTCCTGCCAAATAGCTGTGATGTTTATGATGAGAGATTTGACATTTCAAATTTCTGAGAGCATTTTGTAAGTGTGGAGATGAGTTACCTGACTCAGAGCAAGCTCCTGTTGCTACAGACTAAGGCCTGGTGTCCTGGGAGTATAAACCCTGCTAAAACACACTCAGCCTCTGAGCTGGTGTAAATCTTGGCACTGCTGATGGGGTTAGAGCTAAGCCACTTACCAGGGAGCTCTTTGCTCAGCTGCTCTATTAATTCACACTTCAGTAAAGCAAGGCTTTTACTGACATTTCTGCCCTGGAGGGTAAAAGTTCAGAGCTGCTCACAGTGAATGGTATTGAGAGGTGTGTGGGGGGACTCTTCTTGACTCAGGAGCTCTGGTTTAATTTGTTAAGAGTACTGAGGTGCCTGCTTAGATTGATTTTTCTTCAGTCCCATGTGGTGGTTAAGTGCTTACTGGGGCACATCTGAAAATTTGATTTGCTTTCTTTAGCATCTCACTGTTTTAGCCACAGTTATTCAGGCTCTTCATGAGACTTTTAAAATGCTCTTATCTGCACCTGGCTGTTAAAGATACTTGCACATGGTTCTTGCAGCTCCTCAGGTTACTTCAGGGTCTGGTTACAGTCTGAGCCAGATCTTCTGAGGATGAACATTTTCTTGCTGTTTTTTTAATCCAAAAATTGTTGGGATGTGCTGCTGGGAATAATCTCAGCCAGAGTTCACAGCTGTGAGCTAGAGCCTGCATGCCAGCTGATTAACATTGACCTAATGTAAAATTAGGATCTTTTCCTCAACTTGCAAAACAACTTTGTTCTTTAACCAGAAGAAAGTGAATTTTAGTCTCTGTTCCACTTGTGTTAGCAGAGGGTTTGGATGAGAGGCACAACTTCTTTGCCCATCACTCAGCTGGAGAGGTTGCATGGCTTTGCTGGGTTTTGTCAGGCAGGTTTTCTTGCTAAATAGAAAAGTGAGTGATGATTTCCTCCACATGAACATTCTTGCACAATTTTTAAAATCTTTCCTGGGTAACAGACTCTCTCTAAGAGGATGAATATAAAACTGGCAGAGGGTACCTTAATGAAAAGAAGGGTTTTCTGTGGCTTTCATTTGGTTTTAAAAAAAAGTTAAATAAAAACTTGTTCTTTTGCAAGAGGCAGAATGTTTTTAATGTAGCCTAGGCAGGACTTCTAACCTAGGTAGAGAGGTGGTTTTTGTGTGTATATGTATAATTCTATATTGTCTTATGTTTTAATATTGCACATTAAGCCATCAGTATTGGGGGAGGTCACAGTCAGGATTATGTTGCCTAATTCTAAGTACTCCTTTTCGGTTTTAGATATCACTCTTGACCTCAACAGTAAATCATCTCAAAAACAATATAAAATCTGCTGCTGACCTGATTTCTCTTCCCCTCACAGTAGAAAAACTTCAGAAGGTAAGTACTGAGTGTGGCTATCACTAAATGTGTTCTGTGTGTTAAGCTGCAGCTGGGCTCTTGGGGACAGCACTGACAGCAGAAGCTACCTGAGCTGAAAGGAATATTTACTTCTCTTGTCTTTAAAATTTGACTTCATAAATTGTGTGGTCCTATGATAATGTGTGGCAGGTAGAAAATTTAGAGACTTTGTTTATCCCTTTTGGGGATGCATTTGTTTGTATTATGCTGTCCCCGTGTACCTTGGAGCTGATCTTTCTGGTTACTCTCCTTCAAGCTGCTAATCTTAATATCATGTGAGACACTTGGAAAAAGTCTGCAGTTTTATAACTGCATGCAAATAGGTGATTTGTTTAGCTTTTTTAATTGGAAAAGGAAATGTATTGCTTTCTGTTAATACAATGTCTTACTGTGTGCCTTACTGAGCTTTCTTTACCAAAGAACTGTCCCATTTATTTTGATTATAAGAGCAGCTTGTTGAAACTTGCCTGGCTGTTTCATGGCAGTTCTCTTTATTTAGCAATAAACATTTACATTGGGCTAACACCTAATGTTAGTCCAGTCTTTGTGGCATTGTGGGTTTCCACATCTCGTTTCCTGTCCCTACAAAATTAATGTACAATCAACAAGCTCGTGATATGCAAAGCAGTGAGTGTGGTTTGGCTGATGGGGCTGCTGGGATTTCTTTTTCTGGGAAGAGTACAAAGCTGTTTCCTAAGCTCCTTATTTGCTGCTACAGGCAGGTTGGATTTTCAGTGTGTCCTGGTCAGAAGCAAGTCTGAAGGCATGTTGCTGGCAGGAGGAATGTGGCCAGCAGGACCAGGGCAGTGATTGTCCTGTTCTGGGCACTGTGAGGCCACACCTTGAATCCTGTGTCCAGTTCTGGACCCCTCAATTCAGGAAGGACATTGAGGGGCTGGAGAGTGTCTAGAGAAGGGCAGTGGAGCTGGGGAAGGGTCTGGAGGAGCACAAACCTGATGAGGATCAGCTGGGGGTGTTCAGCCTGGAGAAAAGGAGGCTCAGGGGGACCTTAGCACTTTGTACAACTCCCTGAAAGGAGGCTGCAACCAGGGGAGGGGTCAGGCTCTTCTCTCAAGTGACAAGTGATGGGACAGGAGGAAATAACCTAAAGCTGTGCCAGTGGAGGTTTAGATTGGGTAACAGGAAAAATTTCTTCACTGAATGGATTATCAAAGAGTGAAGCAGGCTAAACAGGGAGCTGCTAGAGTTGGCATCTCTGGAGGTATTTAAAGGACATGGATAGGAGCTTGGGGACATGGATTAATGGTGGATTTGGCATTGCTGAGTTAACAGCTGGACTCAGTCTGAAAAGTCCTTGCCAACCTAAGTGATCCTATGACAAGATTGCATTTCTTATGTGGGATTTGGTTTTCTTGAGCCTTTTCCCTTGTGGGTACCATTCCTGGAAATAAGGATGCCTGCTGGTGTTAAAATCCTGAAGGGTTACTGAGGGAATTCCTCTAGGGCAGTGTCTTTTGTTCATACTGGTGAAAGATGTTAGAGGTGTCCTGAGGTCCTCCAGGGCAGAGGTTGCCTTGGGTATAATTTGCAGTTTTGAGTGAAAAAAAAAAAATTCCAAATTCTTCAAACTTGTGTGCATGATTTTGTGGCAGTCTGCCTGCAGTTTCACTAACAAAACATTTTGTTCAGCTGATTGGTACTTTGGGGCAGTGCAGTTTGAGAAGGGCTGAGATTTCTGTCATCTTTTTTTATTGCAGACTGTAGCCAACATAGGTAGCACCCTTACCAGTGTGGCTCATGATGTTGAAAATATACAGACAGCTATTGAGGAGTACAAGAAATCCATAGAAATACTCCAGAATGATGTGGTAAGAAAAATGCACTGCTTTAACACTGCTTAATGTAAAGCAAGTTAAAGAAATGCTTGGAGTTCTGCCTTTTACCTTTGAAATACTTCTGAGGTTTCAGTAGGCTAGTACATTAATTAGTTAATCTTCTAATCCCTGTGTGACATCTGTATGGTACTGAGTACTTGTTTCTCTGGAGCCAGAATTGTTCCTTTCTACACTTCCTCTCCTGCATATTTTTGCTTCCTATTCCATAGATCTGGGGTCTTGGGAAATGCTCCTGTGTGATGCAGGGTACTGTCAGCGCTGTTTTAGGATTGGGGATGTCAGAAAATTGATTTAGTTTGTTGGTTGAATTAAGAATCTATGTAAAGATGAAATTACTGACTGTCTTCAGCAGAAACTACTCACTGTATTTATCCTGACCTCTCACTTGGGGTTAACAAACTGAGCCAATAATTACAGTTTTTCAGCTGAACTGCAGTAAAAGAATTCTTGCAGATAAAATCTAAATTAGACACATAATAAAGCTTGATTCAGTCAGTGGGTGCTCTAAAAACATTGGAGATAATGACAGCGTGTATGGTAGCAGTGAAATGTATATCATAATACTTCATTAAATGGAGAAGTGTTAATTAGGAGGGTTTAATGAAAATAAATTTGGACCTTATGTGTTTGGAAGAGAAAACTATTAGCCTAGTTAGAGTACTGCATACACAGCAGACCTGAGTGACTGTAATTGTAGCAAAACATCCTTAGCTACAGTCTGCCAGTTGTTAAACACTTACAGGGATTTTGTAACACAGTTTTCTGTTTTTTTCCTTAGAAGGAATTAAAACAGTTGCATTCACTTCCCTCCACTGTTGTGCCAAGGACTGAGGCAAATCAGACCGAATACTGCAGAAAGGTATTTTTCTCCCTTGCATAAGAAATATTGGTACAAGTGTCATGGATATGTAACTTACCTGTGTGTTTTGTAGTACTGTAGTGTGCAAAAATTATGGTTTTTATCAAGACAACGCAGATAGCATGTTTTAAAGCAAATCATAAGATAATTTTGCTGTAGTTTGTTCCTGTGTATGTGGAAACAGGAAAGTGCCCTGGTCTGAGAGTGGAGTTTTTTGTGTTCTGACTGGGTGAGGAGTAAAAAGAGTGAAACCAGTGTCTGACAAATTATAGGTGTGCTTTGCTAAAGTAAATGAAGTTAAAGGCTTTTAGTGGAGTGCATTTTATGGCAGGTACTTGCTAATCTGAGCAAACTTGGGAGTGGCATGTACTGAGTCACCCTCAATGTAATGAGGTGTGGAAAGCAGTAATTCTGCAACAACAACAAAAAAAGGTTAATGTGTAGGTGTTTAGCTGAATAGGTTGGAACAGAATGACTGCACTTACTTACACTTAATATAGTCAATATCTTCCTCAGAAATGAATCTTGTATATAAATTTGCCCAGTACATGCTTTCCTGGGAAAAATCATTGTTGTGCTTACAAAGCTTGACCTGGAAAATGAGATGAATAGGCTTTCTGTGTTCACTGCAAAGCTGAAGTGATTATATTAACAACAAAGAGGTTAGCCCTGGGGAAGAATCTCAGTTTCAAATTTTCAGAAAGTTGGAATAACTTTCTGAAAGCTTCCAGTTGGATGTTTTCAGTGGAGAGCCAGCCTGAAGTCTTCCCAGTAAAAGTGGGTCACTTGTGTTGTTAATAGCAGGAGTTGCTGCAGAGGTTGGGTAAACTGACACGTGCTCTGTTTATATTTTAGGAAAGCCAGGCACTGCATGCAGCTTTGGAACAGCTAAATAATACTGTAGTGGTGTACCAAAAGTTGAATGACATCAAGCTTCTAAATGTGGATTCAGCCATTGGCAACCTCAGCCAGAAAATTACGCTGTTGGAAAACTCTCCCCTGGTTGTGAAAAATCTGGACAAAAGAGAGAACTCTACCATCGTGGTAAGTGTTTGATGGCTCAGGGTGTCTTTTGAGGCTCCTACTTCCTTTACACTGCAGATACAGCTTTTCAGGCCTAACTAAAGAAAATGTCAGAGTGAAACATGAGGTGCTTAGGAGTTCGTTTATAAACGGCTGGAATTTGTTCCTGAACAGATAACCAGCATTAACAGTGTCCCAGAAGCAGTATTTAATTTCTTTCCTGCAGTATCTACAGAAAAGTGTTCTAAACACTGTGACATTTAAGAGTTGGGTGGGTGCTTTATGAGGCAGGATTCACAAACTGAGCTATGTTTTAGCAATCACTCTGGCATAGATCTGTGAAGACCCATTGAGGAGCTAAGTGAGACTCTGCATTTGTTCAACACTGGTTAAATTCTAAAAAAACCCAATGAAATAATAAAAAACCCTCCCAAATAAGTTTGTAAATTCTTCCAGTGTTTTCTGCTTGCTACACTGGGGCCAGTCTGTGAGAACATGTTCTGTATGTTTAACAATAAAAGAACGTGCTGACGTTGCTGTGGTAAATCATATAACCCATTTTTATGACTTCATATTTATTCTACAGTGTATCTGCCCTGGTTTATCTCTGCTTAATGTTTGCCAAGTTTGAAGGAAAGAAACTGTTGTAGAAAATAAAAAGCACATGAGTAAACTCTGCTCTGATTTTTCTGTAGGGGAATGATGCAACTACCTCTATAAAAGTGGAAAATGAAGATCAACTACATATTGAAACTCAGTCAAATAAAGAACTGAAGGTAAATTAAGGAAATACAAATCACACTGGATTAGTAGAGCATGTAATTGTCTTTCTAAAGATGTTTTAAATGGACCTTAATTGAGCAAAGGTCTCCAAAGAGGCACTAATGGAGTCAAGGACTTGCTGAAAGCCCCTCTCAGTAATGGTCTGTCCCTGGCTGGGAATGAGTTTAACTGAATGGACAAATTGTGGGCTGGGGATAGGAGGGGATGCTGCTGAATTTAGTTTCCATCTGCTGGAAAGAAGGTGGGTGAGTGAACAGGCTGCACTGTGGGTTCTGGGCTTGCACTGATGTGAACTCAACCTGTCATCTGCAATGTACCAATGAAAAGAGTAAGGGAGCTGAAGATTAAAAAATATGGGGCTTTTACTTCAACAGAGATGCAGTGATTCCTGCACAAAGGTATTCACTACTGCACACAAACCTTTGAAGCAATGAAGCAGTTTAATTAATGTGTAAGTGTTCACTCCAAGGATGCTTGACTGCTTTATATTACAGCTTCCCAGTGTCTTGCTCTTTTCTGTAGGAAATACAGAAAATAAACATCAGATTCTTTTGAAATTAGTGTATGCAAAATAATTGCCTGTTTTTCAAGTGGAGGTACTTATTCTGTTGTATTCGTACAGACCATGTGAATTTATTCATTGTATCTTCCCATAGATTGTTTATTTATTTGTTTGTTTATTGGTTTTAACTCTTGTTTATAATTGTAAACTTGATCAGCCTGGATACCTCAAAGTCGGTTAAAAGAAGTGCTGACACATTGTAAATTATTACCTTTTCTGGTCTTCTACATCTACTGAAGGGGTGCATTTTAAGATTTTTTTTTTTCCTGTACCTATGCAGGAAGCAGGAACTAGAGATTCTCAGGTATCAAAACTAAAAGAGACTCTTCAGCTGATCAGTGCTATCACAGCCAAGTCAGAAAATGACAGATCCATTGAGGAATCAAAGAATGGTAAGAATGTCTGGTAACAGTAGTCCATAAACCTGGAGGTTTCCCTGGAGTAATTTAAAGAATAACTAATTAAGGTGGATAATTTAGACTCTTCCTTAAGATTTTGATGAAGGATTTTTAGTTCAAGCGGTAGGAAACTGATGTTGTTAAAACAGAAAACTCTGCATGACTCCAAAATTTGAAGGTGACTTAAAATGTGTATGGCAGGGCTGACATGGATTGATGGCTGGTGTTTGAAGGCATGCACTGATTAACTGTAGAACTTTATACCCAGTAACATCTGGGTTTGCTTTTTCAAAATATAAGTGAAACAGAGAGGAAAGGTCTCTGCCTCTGCTGACCTCAGTTCTGCAGTTGTGATGAACACCAGATTTTTAAATACTTCATTACAGTAGAGCTGTGCTGCTTGTTCATTCCAAGCAGGAGCTTGGAAATTTAGACCTTGCTGTTAGGGAATGTTGGTATTGATAAGGTGAAAGCAACCCAGGTGGGCAGATGTAATTTGCTTAATGAAGCTTCTTCAGTGCCCTCAGAGTGGGGAGCAGAAAATACTCCCAAGTCATTCTTTGTAAGGGAGTTTATAAATACACACCTTCTGGTACAGAATGGAAGATTAAAGCTGTGTGACTGTCCCCAAACTGTTCTTTCAATTAAAGTAAAAACTGCTACATTCTGAAATACTGCAGCTACTGTGATAAAATAGAATCAGTCTATTGGATTTTTGTTTGGTTTTACTAGCTGTAATTTTGTGGAATTAGTAAGACTGATAGAAATTGTTTTGTAACAGTTGAAAGTAGTCAGAGTACTACAGCAAAGCCCACAGACCTTTCAAGGGTGGCTTCAAGGTCAACTGGTGACAACACAGAGAGAAATGGGCAGCTGAGCCATCTGTCCTTACCAGGAATTGCCAGCATTGAAGGTATGTCCTTTTTAGGTTGACCTTTTCTTCTGAGTATTTCATGTAAATGTTCAGGAGAGCATAAGTATAAACATTCTGGGAGATGTGAGGTCAACTTTAAAAGCTTGAGGACTATGGATATTAAAAAAGGCAATTAGGGAAAAAACTGAAAAGAGAGGATAGCATGTAAAGGAAACTGAGATTTAAGCAGGAATGGGCATTATTAGTGAATTATAATTGTTTTGAGTACCAAAGTATTATATTGAGTGCCCCAGAGACTGGGAGAGAAGTCAAGGGCAGAATTAACATGCTGAAGGGAAAAGAAGTAGCTATGAGTGTGTATGTTCTGGGGCTTTTTTTCTGTTCTGTATTTTTTTTTTTCTAAGAGAACACTGCCTGGTCAGATGAATGGTTTCTGGATCTTGCTGTTCAGTCTCTTCAGCTCCTGAAAGGGCAACTCTTTGCATCAGGAAGTGAATAGACACTTTTCCCTTTATATCATCTGTCCTGTTGGTATAGCAACAGTCATTCAGAGCTTGCTCTTGTGGGGGATAACTGCATCTGTATGCAGTTAGTGGTTGTAAAATGGGCTGTTAGTTGTGGCCAGAAACAGGGACTACTTTCTTCAGATTCAGTGTAATGTAATCCAGAAACATTCATGTTTTTTTCTACTAAACTGTTACCAGCAGCTTGTGACAGCATAGGAGGCAAACTCCTCACTCAGGGATGCTGTATGTAATTACTGGGTAAGAGACAGTGCTGTAAGACTGGGAAAGCAGCTTAGAGAATATTCCTGTGTACATAAAGGAGCTGTTTCTCAATCCTTATTCTCTTTGCAGATCTTCAGAAGCTGTTTGAAAAAGCACCTGCAGATGCTGATGGAAAACTCTCTTACAAAGATCTTCAAAAGCTGCTTGGCTCCACAGCCCAGGAATCACAGAGCTTTAAGGAGTTTGACACAGATGGAGATGAGAAATACACACTAAAAGAACTGAGATTAGCATTAGGTGTATAGGGAATATATTTAGAAATGAGATATTGGTGG
The DNA here is from genome assembly GCA_013389925.1 of Aegithalos caudatus. NCBI lineage: Eukaryota > Metazoa > Chordata > Aves > Passeriformes > Aegithalidae > Aegithalos > Aegithalos caudatus. Next base: position 13,605 of record WEIU01017754.1, read on the forward strand.
ATGTTACTGTAGCTAAAGGAGGCTACAGGACATGAAAAACTACAGCTGCACTTTCCCAGTGTTTTACTGATCTTTGGAGCTAAATTACTGTACACATTGCCACCTCTTTTCTTCAGTTGCATTTATTGAAAAGAAATTAACAGATTTATATGTCGATAGGACATAATATTGGGACTTGGCTAAAATCTAGAAAATTCCCAAACTTGGAAACATTTTCCTCTCATAATTTCCTTTTCAAAGGAGTTATTGATTATAATTTAAAATGTGTACATACTAAAATAAAACTATGGTTTTGTATTTCACTGAAATTTGCCTTAAATTAGGGAGCTGCACTTTATGTAGAGCAGAAGGAAAATCTGTCTTGTGAAGATGGGCTGCTTCTGCTTGTAAATATTTGAGATAGAGTAAATTATGCATATTTAAGGAGAAGTTGTGTCAGGGGCTGTGTTGGTAGTAGCTGTTTCTAATGAGAGACTGAGCCTGGAATGGAGGTTTAAGAGCTTCAGCTAAATTCTTGATTTTTACTAAGTATATCCGTGAATAAATTTGGGCCCAGTCAGAGGAAAGCAAGAGGGGTAAGTCATACCCATCTGTAGCAGGATGTATTTTTAAAGGGAAGAGTTGAAAGTGTTTTTGTATCATGAGCCTACAGGAGCAATTAACTTACCAAGTGCTTGGGTTTTCACTTCAGCATTCTTTAGGCTTTGCTGTGTTGCATTCAGATTATATTTTGTGAGATGAGCCTGTCTATTTATTTTTTTTAAATGAACATATTTAATAGCTTTAATAGATGCTTAAGAGGTAAAAGCCTACAGTGCAGCCTGCTGAGCAGCACCTGAGCAGTTTGTGCCTCAGTGGTGCTGTGACACACTCCAGGAGTGTGAGCGGGTGGGAAGGCCCGGAGAAGACTTGTGAGCTCTTTCCTGACTGTTGTGACACTGATCCCTTCTTGGTACCTTCATTTTTTGTCTTTTTGCCAACAGGAGGATGTGTAAAGCTGTGTAGGCTTTGTGTATGTGCAGTGGTATCATCATTTTGTACTGACACATGGTTTTGTAAGGAAGGTTTCCTTACTGGAGAAACCGAAAGATCTGTTAATACTAGTGGATCTAAACACAGAGTGTATTTATTACCTTATGGAACATAGAAAAATGACTTTTGAAGAAGGGATTCTCTTGCAGGCTGGATCAGGGCCAAGTTGGGTGATTTTGCTGACAAATATCACTGATCTTGTTAAGAGTTTTTTGCATGATTAGTGAGTTGAAGTTACCCACCTCACTGAAACATCAGCTTCTGAGGAAGTCTGTTCGTAATTGTTGACTTTTATATAACTTTAGACTGGATGTTTTATCAATAATTGTATTTTGGAAGTATAAATCAGCAAAGGAATGTACAAAATGGGCCCCTGTTACCCATTTCCTAGGCTTCTTTCACTGTTGTTCTTTTATCCTGTTTGGGTAATGCAGACGCCACCCAGTACCAAAATGCTTTTGATGTGATATTGAAAACACCATATTTAAAAATAAAACAAATCAACCTTGGCTTTAGAGAAGACAAGAAGTCAACACTTGCTTCTTGTCACTTCCCATTTTATACACTACTGTATAATTCCTTAACCAAATAAAGAAAAAAAGCAATAAAATGTAACCATTCTGATATTTTATTTGTACATACTGTATCATAGCCATATGCCAGAGTTTGCAAAGTATTTTTGGAAGTTTATTTGTATGAAATTTAACTTTACCTTAAAATTTAAAAGATTATGGTACCGCCTTGTGAATATTTTAGTGTTTTGTTGCAGTTTGCTTTACTTTTAGAAGGCTCTTCAGCAGCAGTAGTGAAAATGCCAGCTAGACCTGATGTGTGCTGTTCCACTGCCCGTGTCCTCTGCCTGTGCCCAGGGAGCTCAGCTGGGACACGGCTGCCCAGGGCTGCTTTTTAACTTGCATGTTGAGGGCACAGATGGCTAATTGGTGTGGAGACTTGTAGGATGGGCTTGTGCTGTCAATGAGACAAAATCCGAGCATCCCTAAGTACAGTGGTCTGTGCTGCAGGCTGGGAACACCGGTCCCACCACTGTTCTCCATCCCGCATGCTTCCCAAAGCCCTGACTGTGGGCAGGGTTCCTCTCCCGTGTTTATTCACAGTGCAGATGGAAAGTTGTGAGTGTAGTAAATACACTCCTCCGGATCACCTCCCTGCCCTAACTCGTGCAGCTGCTGGAGGTACCAGAGGGGCGGCTGGATGCTCTGGACAAAGAGTCCTTGAGAAAAAGGCGATATCTGAGTAAAATAGAAAGCAGTGAAGTGAGAGCAAACTGTAACAGGAAAAGAGCTGTGCCCTGCCGAGACTTGCTGTTGTGCCGTGATTGCTGGGTTCGCTTTCGGGCTGTACCTGTGGGTTTGGTGACCGCTGTGTATCTCCCCCTGCGGCCACCGACCTGCGCCGGGAGCGGGGCCGTGCCCACCGCGCTTGTTCGCCCCGCGGCGCTCCATCATGTAACGCGACTTTCGTCTCAATAAAAGCTCCTTTCCAGCGTGCGGCTCCCGCTGGTTCCTGACAGGGGAGGTGGAACGGGGCGGGCCGGGCTGAGGGGAGCGGAGGGCGGATCGGAGATCCCGGTGCGGGCTGAGGGGGAGCGGAGGGCGGATCGGAGATCCCGGGGCGGGCTGAGGGGAGCGGAGGGCGGATCGGAGATCCCGGGGCGGGCTGAGGGG
>WEIU01017754.1:16328-61992 GCA_013389925.1 Aegithalos caudatus
GGCGGGCTGAGGGGAGCGGAGGGCGGAGCGCGGAGCGCGGGGCGGGCTCAGGGAAGCGGAGCCATGGCGGGGCCGCTGTGCCAGGGCTGGGGCCTGGGGGCGGCCCTGCGGAGCCGCGCCGCGCTCCGGCCGCTCGGGCTGCTGGCACCGCCGGCACGGGGGGTGCTGGGGCCGGCAGCAGGAATGGGAACGGCAGCGGGATCGGGAGAGGCGGCGCTGGAGGAGAACCCCTTCTACGGGAAGTACCGGCGCAAGATCCAGGAGCTGCGGAGGTGGGCCCTGAGGGAGGCGGCAGGGACGGGGCCGGGCGGGCTGTGCTTTGCGAAAAGGGCATGCCCGGGGAGCTCTTTCTTGAAGGAGAGGTGTTTTATTTCAGCTTTTCGCCCTCATGAGAAACTCGATTAGTTTAGGCCCATCGGCTTGAAATTCACGTCAGCGAGAGTCGTCTCCCAACGTGGTCAGCTTGATACGAGATAGTTTTGCAAAAATGAAGTTAAAATTCTAAGTTTAGAACGTGAATCAGTATCATAGTAAACATTTTTAAAGGCCAAATTATGGTAATCACCCAGCATTGCTCTCCACCTTTGGAAACCATTGGAACAGGCAAAGAGTATTCCAACTTCTAATCTTCCGTTGTGTTATAAAGGAGGATTTGAACAGAAAATGAGTATGCAGAAGTTGGCTTATTTTAGGTGTAAGTCCATCTGCTGTCCAAGCCACAATCAAAACAGACCATAGAAGAATCATGGTTTTGAATTATCCTGATAAAGATGGATTACCTTACTTAGCAATATAAATCAATGAAGCAAAAGACTTCACTGAGTCACAGAACCATGGAATGGCTTGGGTTGGAAAGTACCTTAGAGATCAGCCACTTCCAACCTTCCTGCCACAGGCAGGAACAACTTCCACTAGGACAGGTTGCTCAGACCCTCATCCAGCCTGGTCTTGTTGGAATCCAGTGCCAAAAACAAATCCAAAGCCTTGGGTCCTAGGAGATATTGTGCAACACCTTTCACAGTTTTTTAACTGCGCATTGATTTTTCCTCCTTATTGTCGTAATTAAAAATTTAAGATTATTTAACAGCAAACTGGAATGTTTTAGTTTCAAGGACTTATGTCCAGTTGGACAAGGAGTAGGAAGTTGGAACTGGGTGATCTTTATGGGTCCCTTCCAACTCGAGCTGTTCTGTTGTTCTGTTGTACTGTTAACACTCCCTGTTCCAATCCAGGTCCAGTCCAGAGGTGTTTGAATCCCGTATGGAGAAAAGAAGTGAAGTGAAAAAGCAGCCTGTGGGACATTCCAAACAAGGAGAGTTTATCAGATGCATGGAGGAAAAGGCAAGGCAAATTCTCTTTGTAAATCACATACATTAAAGCTATAATATTATTTTTATGGGATCAATGTAATGTTACAAACTTGAAGCACCCCTGTTAGCAGGAGCCCAGGAATTTCACTGTGTGATGGCTAAAAGCATTGTTCTGTATTCCTCTGTATTATTTTTCAGACTGTAAATTCCCTGCTTGACACCTTCTTTAAGTTTAATTAGTTCCAGATTAGTTTGGCCAGAGGAGTGACACAATCCTGCATTTATCATTTTTTAGTGAATGCAAGAAAACCATTCAATAGTATTGGATCCAAAATGCATAATAGTGTCCTTTTGACTAATCCTTTCTGGCCTTGAAATTCATAATTCACATTAAATTTCTAATCTTTTTTACTTCACCTAATTGAGCACTTATTTTATAAAAATACACTGCAGTGATTTTCAAGTATCTTGAGCTCCCAGTCAGGAGCTTTTATCAGCAGGCAGGTTATGTATGGCAGGGAAGGCAAATCAATGGTATTAATTAGCTGTAAAACTAAAGAAGAATGTTTTCTTGCAGGCAGAAGGCTTGGGCAGCAAGACATCCAAGGGAGGATTCACAAAGGATAAGGTAAGGGATGAACCCAAATGTTAGGAGGGGAGATGGTGGCAGGGCAAGGTGTGTATTAACTTCTATTGCCACAGCCAGTGTTTCAGTCAAGAACACTGAGAGAAACCTGGTGTTCCTTGTGCTGCATTTGAGAGTAAGATCTTGGTTTACTTTTGGGATCCTGGTCAACCTTAAAACTCCTGGCACTCCAGGTTTTTATTACCCTGTCCTTTCTCTGTGACACCCTGGAAATTCTTTCCTGCCAGGGTATCTCCGTTAAAGGGAGAGGGTTAAGCTCCTTTTACAGCATGGAAATACATTTGGAATGACCAGCCAGCCCAGGGACAAGAGAATTCTCTTTCACATTCTTTTATCTTGCTAAATATTCAGTGTAAATCTGCCAAAGAGCACATCTTTGAGATGGCTGAAGGCAAAAGGCTGCAGCTCAGGAGAGATCTGCACAATTGGAGCAAAGCATGTGCTGTGTCCTGAAAGAATCTATTCTGCCTTGGTGTGTGAATCTACTTCTCAGTGTGTTGCTGCTGTATTTTATTTGGTAATTAAGGGGACTAAGTGACACTATAAATTGAATCAAGTTCCTCTAGGTTCATTTTGTTCTCTGTAATTGCATCCATTCATTCTGGATTCTTACAAGGTCAGAGAACTGCCATCATGACACGTTCTTTATTCTTTCTCTTGCAGACACTTGATTCAATTCTTAATGTTGAAATGGTGAAAGGAAAATCAGCAGAGGAGATAACACAGGTGATGGATTTAAATGGAATAAACTTTGCTTCAAATCTGTGCTTAATAGTAATCTATGTGTAAGGATGGAAATTTTACTTAGACTGAAAAATAAAACAGCTGTGGATGTATATTTACAAAAAGCATACTCCTGTGGGTATCCATAGGAGAAGATAAAGTTTTCTCCATCTAGGTAAGTCCTCCTAGGATGTACTAGGAGGTACAGGTACACTGGGTATTGCTATCCTGCTGTGGTGAAGAAAAAGACAACACAGAGGAGCATCATGCAAAGACTTGTCTTCAGTTGAAAATGTTTTGTGTGTTCTTTATTTAAAAAACACCACCACCAAAAAAGCCAACCAAAAGTCATTAGTGTGATTGTTGGGAATATGTGAGAAGCACTTCTGATAGTTAATAAATCCTGAGCCACCTCTGAGCCCACTGCTGATTTCTGTTACCTGGTTGGAATCTGTCCTTTGGTACATCTGGAACCTTTGGAGGAGTATGTTGTATTAGCAGGAAAGTCAGTCAGGCTTCATTGAAAAATGACTTCCCAAAGTGCTTACAGAGGGTTAGTTGACATTTTAAAGCATTTAACATTATTGCTAAATGTTGGACTTAACTGTATCCCATCTTCTTTGTTTCCTGCAGATTTGGAATCAGTATTTTTCTGCAAAAGACACAGTTTATGCTGTTATTCCTGTAAGTAGTTCCTCCATAGTTCTGCACTTGAAAAGCCAGCATGCAAAGCTTTCCTTTCCAAATGAGATTCTGCTGCTTTTAAAAGCAGTCATTAGAGGAGGGTGAGGTTTCAAGAACAAACTTACTAAGTGATTTTATTGCCCCAAACAAAGGCTTTTGTTTTCAGAAATGCATACCCCTTTTTTTCCTCACTCAGAGGAGTCTCAATAAATCAAGGACCTTTTTCTGCATACTTGACTGGAATTTCCAGGCTTATTTTAATACAAGCATCCAATACTCTTCACAAGGCCCTAGTGTTTCTTAAGTAGCATTTGTATTTTTAGAGTTATTTATTTTTCTCAGAGTTGTTTGTTTCTTTGCCCTCTCCCCTGCAGCACAGGCAGCTGCCTCAAGGTTAATGTGGCAGTCCTAGAGCACTTAGTTGGTAACTTGCATGTGGCTAATCACTTAGGACTTACTTTCATACATTTACAATTATTGCCAGCACTGTCTTTCTTGAGATTGCAGGGTGTTTCCTGAGATAAGATCACACTTCTTACTCCTGATAACTTTTCCAGATGTTAATTGTTCTTAGTTTGCATTAGGCTGTAGGAGGCTTTTTTTCACTTTGGGGATTTCTCTTTATTCTTTTCTTCAGGGCCATTCCGTGATTTCGATCTCTTAAATCTGTCTTTTCACAACTGCGTGTTCCTTGAGTTCTTGAAACCTCATTTAGATCTGGGCTCTGATTTGTAATTGTATTTGACCCTTTGAGCTGCAACTGAATTCAGGGGAGGCAGAGTTCCAAATGTGTGATGTGCTGTATGCTCTGAAAGTGGAAGTCAGGTGGGATTTGAAGTCAAGCAGCCTCATGTGTTTGTTTTCCCAACATGTGGAAAATGTTGTGAAAACAGTTTGACTTGCACTTTTACTGTAGCAGAGGGCCAAAGCCAGGGACTCCAGTTAAAATGATGTAGGTCTTTCATTAGTGGGGCTGGCACTGTGCTTTGGTGCACTGTTTTAGGAGGAGTGCTGGAAGCTTTTTAAGACTTCAATGCAAACCAGATCCCAGGCACATTAGGAAGCAGTTCTTGGTGTCATCGAGGGGAAAAATACCCTTTGTCTTTTGCCAGAAGCTTTTTGTTGGCTGGAGGAAAGACCTTTTATAATTCTCCCATGCTCAAAAGTACACACAAAGGAATTTCTTGCTGATGAATGGCATATGATTTCTTTCCTGAGCACCTAAGAGTAGATATTAATATAGTGCTGGGAAGCAGAAAAAAAAAAAAAAAAAAAAAAAAAAAAAAAAAAAAAAAAAATTAGGCAAAAGATTTGGGGAAACATGTGAATGAGATTGCCAGGTTTCATCAGGGCTGACCAAATAGGGTTGTGGTTTTAATTTAAACCTAAGCAATAAGTGTGTTGTTGAGTGTGTATGTGGGCTGCATTTTTATATTGAAGAACAGATGACAATGATGTAAATCCACAATTTGGAGCCAGGGATGTGTTGTCTCGCTCAGCTGTTGACACTACATGATGCAGTGGAGCAATTACTGAAAGAGAATGTAATGTAAGCCTCAGGCTTGGGGCCCCCACATCCAAGGAATGAAGCTCTGGATCCAAGGATTTTGCTGCTGCATCTTAGAGACAGCCTTGTTCAAACGGGTTGCTGATGACTTTTAGGTAAATAAGAACTAACTGCAGCTTTCTGCACACTCATTGCCATCTGTCCCAGCAGCAGGACCCTCTCCAGATGGAAGATGTACCTTCTAAAGGTTAATGAGGTGATTGTGAGCAGCTCTGCATCCACATTTGTGTTATTAAAATTGAACTTCTCTTTCTCCTTCCCCAAAGGCAGACAAGTTTGATTTGATGTGGAAGAGAGCCCAGAACTGTCCATCGGTACGTACAGCATTCTGTGGTTGTAGAGCTGTAATGCTTCTCTTCAAAGCCTGATCCATTGACTTCTGACCCTCCTGTGTTCATACCCATTGTATCAGCCTGATCAGTAAAATCCAGGTGTTCAAACACTTGTCCTGCTCCTCAGATAAAGCAGTGCCTATTCATATGTATGGAACAGTTTAATCTAGATAGAAGAGATGGAGGGTTGGGAAAACAGCAGCACAGAATCTCCCAGGGAGTGGAGACTTAACTGGGTTGATGGATTAGTCTTACCTACTTCACTTGCCAAGATCAAGAGCAAATGTATCTGGCTTCCACAGCTACCTGGAGATTGGGAAGTTATTTATAGCCTGAAGTGCATTTCTGGGCAGTGCCCTGGCATTCACTCAGGTATCCTGCAAGATTTTGTCCTTCCCTTGGTGTAGGAAAACAAGCAGGTCTGTAGCCTGTGGAGCTGGACAGGCTGTAAATGTCTAGAGAGGAGATGTTTGCTGCCTGTTCTGGAGCAGCTGAGAAAATGCCAGGATTAAATGCTCTGCTCCTTACTTTGTATTTGACCAATTCTGCTGTTAGTTTTCTAGGTGAGAATAAAAAGGTCAGAGTCTGAATGTTCTCCACTCTCCTTTTTATGTCTCAAAATACTGATAAAAGTATTTGTCAAGATATTTGCTAATGAATTAATACTGATAGGGTAATTCTGCTTTATTGCGTGCTTTGAACTCTGGTTCTTGCTGTCCTGTCATTTGTGGTGGGGCAAACAAACTCTTTTTTCTTTTGTGCTTCTGTCACTAAAGCACTAATGCTGGAGGCCAGTGTGACACAGGCATAATTTTGTTCTATGTAAGGGAAAATTGGTGAGTTTTTTTATCATTTCTCTGCAGTTTCTGTATGCTTTGCCAAGAAAAGAAGGCTACGAGTTCTTCGTGGGGCAGTGGTCTGGAACAGAATTACACTTCACTTCCCTGATAAATGTTCAGGTGAGTGTTTGAGATAAAAAGTTCAAAATTGACTTAGGGTCCAAAAATAGATAATATCAGCATATTGCAATATATGGTATTTACTAAATAGCTTAGCCAACAGGTTGTCTAGCTTAACTTGAAAAGAATTATCATGACAAAAGCTATTATTAATTATGGTTTAATTGTACATTATTTACAGGTAAATTAGTAAAGTGATGGGTATTAAGTGTCTTTCTAATATAGAAGAGAATGAAGTAGAAATTCAGTAGTCTCAAAACATGAGCAAGAGCCAAGCTTTTTAGAACTGTTTGTGCAAGCTACTTAAAATAGCAGTAGATGCTGTAAGATGAAATATCTTCCTAAAAATTGTGGGTTCTTTTAAATGCAAAATGGTCTTTAGTCAGGGAAAAAAAACAAAAACCTAACTGCAAATCCCTTGTTTTCTATAAATACCAAGAATAATGAACTTCTAATTAGAACTGACCCTTAAGCCCCAGGAAGTAACTGTCTCTGTGGCAGTTAATGCTCAAGGTTTTGTAATCAAGCACCCAAATCTGCAGTGGAGTGAAGGTTTTATGGGATACTGACAGGTTTCTTTCTCTCCTTCAGACCCAAGGTGAAGCTGCTCCAAGCCAGTTGGTCTTGTACCATTATCCTGATCTGCAGAAGGAGAAAGGGATAGTACTAATGACAGCAGAAAGGGACTCCAAGTTCTTGGTAAGACAAGTCTGCTCATTGGCTTCCTTCATTTTATGCTCCTCCTACAGATTTGAATTAAAATCAAATTACAGTGAAGCCTTTCAAAGACCCTTTGCCAAAGAATGGTTTCACTGTCTTTCTTTAACCTAATGTACATAAGGCTAGGGAAAGCCAGAAGGGAATCATCAGTCTTTGGTGAGTTCAGTTTATGCATTCCTTTTTTTTTTAATTTGGGTATTATAGTTGATCATTGTAAGAGAACAAAGCTTCTGTTTTTCTTACTAACAGAAGCAAATTTAAATGAAATCTATTGCTGCCTGCAAACAAGTTAAAACAATGTTTTGAAGCTTAATCCTGTTTGTCAAAGCAAGAGACCAGAGTTGTGTGTTCAGCTTGTGCACACCTGGTCTCTTTCCCTCTGTGTGGGAACACCACTACTGCCATAACTGTACCAGTGCCTGGACTGGTGGCACTGGGCACTGTAGTGGTGGAACAGGATGATTAAAACATCCCCCCTCTAACTGACCTCCTGGCACCCTTCTGAAACAATGAGTGGAGCAATTGGAAATGCTTTTCTTTTTCTCTGTTGGATCTCAAAGCAAACAATCAATCTTTGCAAGTAGGTCAGCTGTAAGAAGGGAAAAATGAGGACTTGGTGCATGTTGGAGTGGGCAGGGATCACAAAAGACACCCTTGGCCTCTGAGGCAGATGCACAGCAGGGGAGTTGCTAAAACAGGCGGTGCTGAAGCGTTCAAGTAGGTCAGGAGCCACAGGGAGGTGGTTTGTGAGAGATTTGCTGAACTGAGGTGACTTGGAGCTGAGCCAGGTGCTGAGCAGGACTGTGGCATTTCTTTTCCAGTGGGCCAGTGGCACGGCCCCACCCTGCTGGTGACAGCTCTGTTCTCACCCCCAGGTGGTCCAGGATGCCCAGTGCTTGGCCAGCCAGGTGCAGCTGTTCTACGCCACGGATCGCGCCGAGACCTACGGGCTGGTGGAGACCTTCAACCACAGATCCAGTGAATTTAAATACATGTCAGTCATAGCAGAGCTTGAGCAAAGCGGCCTTGGAAAAGAGCTGAGACCTGGGCAGGCTTCTGACAAGTCATAGAGCCTGGCCTGTGCTGAAAGGAGCCAGCAGCAGGCAGAGGGGCCCAGGAGGGGTGGTCCAGTGCCTTCTGATTTACAGCTTGGAATCGGCCACAGAAAGAGTCTGCACACTTCCTGGGAGAGTGGTGTCAGGTCTGTCTGGCACTGATGCAAGATTAGGGCTTGGGCCATTTGAACAACAGGAACTAACTGCCAAAAAATGGAGCCCAGTACTTCAGTGTAACTTCATCAGAAGGAGCCACTTTCCCTGTGTTGTAACTTCCTGCTGCCTGCTGGATTGTGGAAATCTGAAATAAAGTGACAGAAGGGAACTATGTAACAGGCTGTACTGACATCAGGAAAGAGATGACAACCAATGTTTCTTCTCAGCAAAGGCATTTTAAATGCCCTCCACCATTATAATTGCATGGTTCAGTGCTTTTAAATCTGTGTGGAATTCATACAGGCTTGTCCATCAAGAAGAAAGAACAGGAGCAATGGTCTAAGACAGACACCTCTTTGTTTCTTTGTGAGATTTCTTACACAGATGTTTATTGTGGTCTGAGCTTTTCTCAGGATTAAAAAAAACAGTCACTAGATTTGTTCTGGGAATTTTCTGCTGCTTAATTGATATATTAATTGTATTCTGTTGTGATGTTTCTGTCTTTGAGATGTTGTTTTTGAGCAGTATGAACATGGTTTTATTTTTTTAGTATATTTTTAATAGTGTAGGAGAATCATTGCCTGTTTTACAGGGTTATTTTTTCTCAGGCTGGCATCTAGTCAGCCAACTCACAAATGGCATTTGAAGGAACAAAAAATAACTCTTGTTCACACTTCAGGAAAGGCACGATCCATAATAAAGGAAAGATGGACTGGCATAGTGACAGAGAGAGTCACCAGCCAGCTTCTTGTTTGTCAAGTGAAATAAATGTCTTGGTATGAGCATGCAGAGCTGCTTTAACACAGCAGTGTTGGTAAGAACCTGGCTTTACAGACTGCAGCAGATTGGGGGTTTTAAACCTACCCCCAGCAAAAGAATCCCAAAAGTGATGCTTTGAGCTTCTCTTGTGTTCATTCCCAGCAGAAGCAGGCAGCACACCCATTGGACAAGGTATAATGCTGTGGATTCGATCATTACCTCTAATTAGAGTGGTGTTTTTTCCAACCCATCACATTGTAAGAAGTTAGCCCAACTCCCTTTTCTTCATGCGGGAAAAGCCAATTCTTTACTCACATCACTTCTTTGATACAGTTTTCACAGACTGTTGTTTTGTGTGCAACACCTATTGGCTGGTAGTTTAATTACTACTTCATTTTTTGGTCAGAAGGTGATTTGTGTGTACGTGCTAAGATTCGGGCTGTTTACATTTTTCCTTTAGGGGTTCTCATGGAACAGATATTGTTTACACAGCTGCACTTATTTTTAACCCAAAAATACGTGGTTGTGTGGCTCGGCCCGCCACAGCCCTGCCGGGGCTGCTGCATCCCCGTCTCCCTCAAACACCCGCCGTAGAAAAGCAGAGGGGAAAAAGCAACACAAAACCCCCTCTGAAGACCGCATGTAGCAAAAGGGGGAAAAGCACCAAAAACAAATNTTTTTCCTTTAGGGGTTCTCATGGAACAGATCTTATTGTTTACACAGCTGCACTTATTTTTAACCCAAAAATACGTGGTTGTGTGGCTCGGCCCGCCACAGCCCTGCCGGGGCTGCTGCATCCCCGTCTCCCTCAAACACCCGCCGTAGAAAAGCAGAGGGGAAAAAGCAACACAAAACCCCCTCTGAAGACCGCATGTAGCAAAAGGGGGAAAAGCACCAAAAACAAATACAGAAAAGGTTAAAAAGGCACAAAACGCTTGTGGCTCGCCCCGGAGCCCGCGGAGCTGTTGGAAATCCCGCGCAGAGCCGGGAGGGAGCGGCCTTGGGACCGTCAGCTCTGGGGAGGAGCCGCGGGCAGGAAATGCGCTCCGGGTCCTGCCGGCTGCGGAGCTGGCGCCTTCCCTACGGAGCTGCCAACCCACCGGGGCTTCTCCAGGATAAAACTCAGCCGAGCGGAGCCCCCGCGGCTTCCCGGGACCCCGAGTCCCGCCGGGACCACTGTACAGAGGCGCAGCACACAGACCCCGGCTCCGGGCTTTTTGTTCGGGTCCCCCTGCGGCCGCGTCCTCTCTTGGCTTAGATTGAAAGCAGTTTCAAAGTGGATATAACATTAATAGGCTTTTCAACATGAAAAACGGAATTAAAAGGTAATTTTTCCATCGTTCGTGGGTAGAGGGAACAGAAACGGACCTGCAGACACAGGAGGAACTGACCCCAGAGGTCCCTGGAACCTGCGGGGGGAGGCGGTTGCCGCAGCAGTTACGGTGCCTTCAGCAGACTGTATTTTTAAAATTAATTTCTAATAAAATACCATGTAGGTAATGATTTTGTGCCTAGCATTTCTTCCCCTATGGCCGCTGCCCACAAAACCTACGCCAACTCATCCCATCTTTCGATAGAAATCTAGGCATTTTGTACATCTACTCATGTTCTTTTCCGCGCCGTAATAAAGTTCGCAATTTCCTTTTCTCCTGTTTGATCCCGTTCGCGCCATGTAAGTGCCCACACACGTATTATCATTGTTTCGCCAGCTGAAATTCCTGATCTAGGATTTCCCGTATTTTACCTTTCTTTTTTAAAAATCACAGTCTGGACGCTACGCGGCCGCCCCTCCTCACGCATGCGGACTTGCGCGGGTGTGCGCTCCGCGGCGCGGCGCGCATTTTTATATTTCGCGGCGCGTATTTTCATAATTCGCCGCGCGGCTCTTCCTCTGTCTCCCCCTCCCCGTCTCCGTGGCCGCAGTGCATTTTTCGCTCCCTGCTCGCTGCCCCCGGGCCGCGCTTTCCCGGCAGCTCTGTTTATTTCTCTATTTCTCTGTTTGTTTCTCTGTTTGTTTCTCCGCCTCTGGTCATCATTGTTTCCGGGCGTTCCGCGGCACCGGGTGCTCCCGCTCCGCCTCCCGCTTCTCGTCTGTGTGGATCTGGGGCCGTCCCGCGGCCGGTGGCAGCCTCGGCCCTTCTCTATTTGTGTATTCGCTGCTTGAATTTCATTTCTCTGCGGTTTGTTCGTTCGCCGCTTTGTGGGTTCCGTCTCTCCAGTCCCGGCTCGGCCCGGCCCGCCTCCTTTTCGCGGCAACCTCGGCCGTCGCCTCCCGCCATCGCCTCTGGTCATCAGATATTGTAATAAGTTCGCCGAGACTCCCTTTTCTTTATGCGGGAAAAGCCAATTCTTTATTCACATCGCCCTTTGATACAGTTTTCACAGATTGTTGTTATGTTTGCAACACCTATTGGCTGCCAGTTTGCTTACTACTTCATTTTCTGGTCAGAAGGTGATTTATGTGTTCGTGCTAAGATTCAGGTTGTCTACATTTTTCCTCTAGGGGTTCTCATGCAACAGATCTTATTGTTTACACAGATGCACCTATTTTTCAACGCAAGAATAGGTGGTTGTGTTAATGAACTTTTCATACCAAGATTGTTTTTGCATGGGAATCTGCAAATTGCTTAACTACACTTAGGAGATGACAGGCTACTCATTTAGTAGAGCTGGCCTGATTTTACGAGGTCTTTCTTTTATAATTCTTCTACCTGTCACACCACCATCATGTGATTTTTTTCCTAAAATAAGAACTTCTCTGGAGCTTTAAAAAAGCAGAAATGGCCAGTGATAAGCCTGGAACTGGGATGAAGACCCATAATAAAAAGGTCTAACAGCATCTCTAGGTCTAATCCTCTACCCCACTGACTGACTGACTGCTGCAAGGGGGAGTAACCCAGCTGAAGAACTGGCCCTACAAACCACCCTGACTGCAGAAACCAGTGGTGATTTCTGGTTGTGTGGCTTCTCCAGTGCCTGGGACGCACTTGTTCATGAGCACAGGCTGAGTGTGGGCACGACGAGCTGCAGACTGGACACAGACCCCCGGGGCTGTCTGGCTTTGTGCAAATAAGCAGCTGCACCAGTTTTAAACCACTAAAAACTCACACAGAATTTGTAGGATTTTATGCCCTTAGGATCTGTGCTGAGCCTTAAGGCTGGTGAAAAATCACGCTGTTAGGCTTGGCATGAGGAGAGAGGTAACAGAGGGAGAAGGTGGCTGTGGGATCCATTCATGTGCCATCCAGCCACTAGAGGGAAGGTTTGTCTCCTGGTTCTGAGCTCGGGGCACACACACAGCTTGCCTGAGTCTGCTCAGCTTTGTCAATTTTGTGAGTTGTGTGCTGAGAACCATTTGGATGCTCAGGCTGCTCCTGTACGGTCCATAACGATCTGGGCTGTGTTGAGTTCAGCTCATGGCTCCACCAGCCCTGTGTCCTAGATCCCACCTGCGATGCCTCAGGGCGGGCAAACATCCTGCAGTAGTTCCCCAGCATGTTTTACTGGTTGCCAGCCTTTTTTAGGCCAGGATCTTCCCAAGATAGATGTGTCTGGATTTAGTAGCTGTCAAATGGGCACATTCAGGGAGAAGAAGCCCAAGACTCCCAGTGGCCCCATGTAAATGTCAGCCCCTGCAGCTAGGACTTGCTGGCTGAAGCAGGTGCTGTAGAAGCCCCCTGAGTGCTGGCTGTGGTCTGCCTCCAGCTGGAGGAGAGACTAGGACTGGGATGTGGCAGGAATTCCTGCTAGGAGTCGTGGAATAAGTTTTGCAGGCAGAGGCTCATTGTTACCAGCATCTCAAACCTCTGGTTTGCCCACCTGCCCCTGTTACCCTGGGGAGATAAACCCAGAGCCTGTCCTTCTCCCAAGGGAGGAAGGTGGCATTTGAAGCAATCAAGGAAGTGCAGATTGATGGACAAGGTTCTTATCCTCCCTTAGAATGATGACTCCCGTGCTTTTTCATCCGTGCCTGGCTTTTTTCCCTATGCCTTAGAAAATGGCAAAGCTCCAGTGCCCTCTGATCCACAGCTGAAGAAGTTCTCACTCCCTGTTTCCGAGTGTGCTCAGGACATGGTGGAGCAGAGCAGGGGAACTGACTGTTCCCGACGCTGCATAGCTGAACTTTTCTGGACACGTCCTACTCCTCTCTGGGAATAACCAGAGCAAACCCACTGCTCCCTTTGCTTTGTCTTCTGGTCTGCACAGGCACTCACAGCCCTCAAGCCCTGCCTGGGAATGAGACCTCAGCATCTTGCTGAGGTGGCTGTGCCCACAAGGTGCCGTGCAGGGCATTGTGTGAGAGCCCAGTGCCGTGGTGGGGGCTGCCAGGGGGCTCTCCCACCCTCCCCCCGGTGCAGCCATGTCCTGACAAGCCTTGGGAAGCTGCTTTGCTGTCCTGGGCCTCTTCCCGTGGCTGTGTGTGAGCTCCCATGGAGCCGCTCCGAGCTCCAGGCTCACTTCCGTCCCCGCTTCCTTCCCCTGATAAATTCAGGCATGCACCTGCCTCCAGGAGCGAGGCCAGCCTTCCCCTCTTCCTTCCTCCAGGGCAGACAAATGCCCTCTTCACAATAACACATCCCTCCTTCCCCAAACCTGTCCCTCAGACCTTTTCCTCTCTCCCAAGTGACTCCTGCTTCCCCTCCCCACATCTGGGATACTGGGGGACTCTGGGACCATGGGATCTCTGCTCTGTGAGGTTTCCAAAACTTCATGAGAGAGGGGGCAAGGCCCTGAGCAGGAGGTACTGCTCACCCCTGTGGATGTGTGGGGCTGCCGCTGATGTAACTCCAGCCCTCCTGCTGTTCTCCTGGCCCCGCTCCTTTGGCTCCAGACTGCTGAGGATGGGAGGACCCCATCTCGCCTCCAAGTATTTTGGCTCCATCTTGCCTGGATGTAAATCCTGGCTATGAGTTGCCTCTGGGATCTTTGCTATTTGGCCAAGCCCCCTCGCTTTTGGACTTCTGCCCATTTTCTGCAGGGATTTCAGATGAAAGTTTCCTCCTGGCTTGGCATTTGCTATTGGGAATTACATCTGCTCCACAGACCTCCACCTCCTGCTCACAAGATCTGAGGACATTTTGTTGTTTCCTGCATCCCAGGTCCCCAGGATGGAGGACAGCAGCATTGCTAAGCCCTTGCTGGGACTTTGGGTGGCTGTAATGAACATCCAGCATTGGGGATGAGAGAAGACTTCTCCTGAACCTGCTGGAGTCAAGAATGTCGCTGGTTTGTCAGTGATCACAAAGAGTCTGTTGGATTACTTGAGCTTGATCCTGATTTTAGGGGTGTTACTTTGACCTGAGACTACCTGCAATGGCTGAGAGAGATTCAGTCATGAGCAGGGCAAGGCTGATGTGGAAAAGGCTCAGCCTGCAGGTCTGGGCAGGATGCACACACACAGCTGAGCTCTGAGGTTATGGCTGTTGTACTGGCTTAGCTGATGGTGGTGACAGCAGCTGGACAGATGAATTCTGTGTGAAGTGCTTCCCTTCAGATGAATTCTGATTCACAGATGAATTCTGTGAAGCTGTGCTTCCCTCCTGCCTCAAGAGCTGTGCAGGGCCCTTCACCTCAGGGTTTTACCTTTTCTGCAGAGGTGAGACACGTCAGCCACCTCATGCTGTAGTGAATGCAGAGCGCAGATGAATCCTACAGGTCTTTGGGGTGTCCGTCTCCTGTCACCTGGTTCAGGACCTGCCCTTCAGCCATGTCCCAAATGGGGGCAGGCAGAAAAGCAAGGGGCTTCTGGGGTGTGCAGGCTCCAATTCCCTTCAGCTCCAGTCAAAAGTGATCCACCAGTGGCTGCTGCCCGATGAAATGGCCCCTACAGTGTCTTCTTCACTTCTAATAAGACACTGCTGCAGGTGCCAAAGAGTTTCTATTGCACCTGCAGCAAACCAGCCTCACAGAGAGAGGGAGGAAAGCAGAGTACTTGCCTTGCAGGGCTGGGATGAGCTCCCTCGTGGCTGGCTGGTCTGGGAGGCTGCTGGATGAATGTATTTTTAAAGACTGCCTCTGAACTTTGTGCCTCAAGAGCAAACCCTGGCATCACCTGCAGCTGAGAAGCCTTTTTCTGGGGAAAGAAGTCTGGATCCTGCAGGGATGCATCCTGCTGGATGCACAGGCTGCACGGGGTTGGAAGATAAATCCACAGCTGCAGCACCAGGGGATGCCAGGCAGAGTTCAGGGAATCAAACCCTCATCCTAAACCCTCCAGCTTTATGCAAACGTGCCCATCAGCCACATCCTCCTTGCCCTGTCCCCACTCCCCAGCTTGCTCCATCACCTACAAACACTCTGTTTCACCCCAGTTTAACACACGTGTAAGAAGGGCTAGAAACGTTTCCCTCACTAGAACGGTGCCGCTGCCAAACAATTTGCAGACGTTTCAGTAAGGCCGGAGCATCACGCATCTCATCCCCTGGGAGCGACACGTCACCGTGCCAGGAAGGGAACCCTGAGTGCCAGGGCCATGCTCTGCCTCCCCCTGCCGCGACACCCACAGCATCACCCGTGGGGTGCACACCGGTGTCCCAGCCCCACCCGGACTCTGACCCCAAAGCAGATCCCGGCTCCTGCCAAGCCATCATCCCACGCTGGCTGGCCGCTCCTGCCGGCGCCGAGCGAGCTGGCTCGGGCTTGCCTTTGCTGAGCAGGATTTAAATACCGCAGCGCGCTTCAGAACTCACCCCACCTCCGACAGAGACGGAAAGTAAGTGCTCTGTGCAGAGAAAGTTTTCTTTCTTTTCCCCTCTCCGGCATTTCTGTTTTGGATGGCATCCAGCTTGGCCTGGCACGGAAACCCCCGGCTGTTTTGTGTGTGTGTGCAGAGCGGGGAAGGATAACGGCAGAGGGGCTTTGAAAAGATGAGGGGAGGAGGGGAAAACACTCCGGGATTTCATCTCCTTTCCCCAGCTCCCTGCTGTCCTGTGAAAGCCGGAGCCAGCCAGCGGCACGGGACTGCCAAGAAGGATCTCAGCATCCAGGAATGGTGCGGGGGTGCGGGTGTGAGTGAGTGCCCACCCCTGAGCCTGCGAGCCCGCGGCGGCGGATGGTGGGGGCTGGCAGACCCGCTTCCGAGCGGCTTTTCCAGGGACAGCTGGAGCTGCCGGCAGGGTCAGGATGTGACATCACTGACCGCAGAAAATCCCTCGGCCCCGGTTTCTCTAACGAAACCCCCGAGAGCGCTGGAGCGAGGCAGTGCTCACTGCCGCTGTTGCTGCTGCGATCCCCAAACTGCCGATAGTCCCGAAAGAGAGCCTGGCTTGGACTTTGTATCTTTTTAATTTTTTTTTTTCTTTTTCCTGAATAAGAGTTGAGAGTGCAGCGGAGGGATTTGAGACTGGAAGCCGCCGCGCTTGGGGATGAGGTGAGTCCTGGGAGGTAAAAAGTCAGCACCGCACTCCTGAGGATGCTCCTGGGGTGCTTTACATCACGAGATGGCCAAGACCTGGATCGGCATTAACCTGGAAAAGAGCAATTCTTCACCCAGCCGGGCCATGGACGCCTGCAGAAGGCTCTTCCCCTTCCTCTGGGGTGTCCCGGCTCAGCAGCCAGTGCGTAAATACCCGGGAGCCTGTTTGGGGGATGCAGGGCAGGGATCCGTGCCAAGGAGCGGCGGTGCCCAGGGAATCGGGGTCCCTCGGGGACAGGGGACGGCAGGACACGCGTTTCCCGAACGGGACAGCCCCGGCAGCGGCTTTGCCGATGTCGGAGGGAGGGTGGAAAGTTATGGGCGGGGGAACTGGGTGAGAGCAAGCGGTGGAGATGGGTTTTCCGCAGCTGCCTTATCTCTTCTCGTCTTCTTCTTTGAGCTCGCAGGCCTGGAGCTCCCGGTGTTTGGAATTACGGCTCTGACAACAGAGTAATCACCCTTGGGACTGAACCAGAGCTGTTGGATGCCGCTGAGGCCACTGGACACTTCTTTTCAGGGCTCACAGCAAGTTCCTGGTAGTAGCAGTGAGATCTCAGCTCCCAGGAATGAGGTACCCCCAAAAAACTCCCAGCCCCACTGGGTATCACCTAAAACGAGTGGGACATGCTGCTTCTAACCTGGAGAGATGCTGCTTTGCTGTTGTGCTTGGAGGTGTCTTGTGTGATCCGGGAAAAACTTTATTGGTGTCTCTGGGCCAGAGAGCTGCTGCTCTGCTGGCAGCGTGGCAGGGCAGAGGGCAGGGCAGAGCAGGGGACAGCAGGGGACATCTGTAGGGAGGGTGTAAACAGCCCTGTCCCTGGAAGCCATCCAGGCCCGTTTCTCACGAGCTGGGGATTTCCAAGCACCATGTGAGTTAGGGGAAGCACCAGCACAGCTTCCCGCTGGCAGCTGTCCCCAGCTGGAGTGTGGGGGTCTGAGTCCTGCCCTGCTCCAGGGATTTGTGCTCATGGATGCTCTCATGGGTCTCTGTGGCACCAGGGGACTTTGAACAAGGAAGGTTTGGCAGCAGGGAGATGCTGCTGAGAGCCCAGGGCTTCTCTGAAGCTCCCCCAGCCCATGTGCTGGGCCTTGATCCCCCTCCCAGCGTTTTGTCTTGGCTCATTTCCTGGAATTTTCTATCGTTTGGGTTTTATTTGGGATCAGCAGCCAATAACCCCATTTCTCATGGACAGCCCAGCTGGGGCTTGGCTCCAGAAGGAAGCACAGAGGGAGTGGGGCCAGTGCCCCAGGACTCTGCTCCCCAGCACCCTCCTTCTGCAGCCCCCCCTCCTTAGATGATTGCAAGGCTGGAAAGGCTTGTAAAAAGAGGGAATATGCTCCCTTCCCTGGAAGCACCATTTGCCCACAGTCCCTCCCTGGGTCAGGGCTGCAGTGTCTGCAGTTCAGGGTTGCTTGGGAGAAGTCTTTGGGGCATGAGTCCCAAGAAGCAGCCCTGGTTGCAGAAATGCTGTAGGACAGGCTGAAGACCAAACTGCATCTGGACTTTTTTGGGGCTTGAAGGGAAGCTGAGGACA
The DNA here is from genome assembly GCA_013389925.1 of Aegithalos caudatus. Taxonomy (NCBI): domain Eukaryota; kingdom Metazoa; phylum Chordata; class Aves; order Passeriformes; family Aegithalidae; genus Aegithalos; species Aegithalos caudatus. The sequence goes on from WEIU01017754.1 coordinate 34,189, forward strand.
GGGCTGCTGACTCCTCAGCCAGGCAGTGAGGCTTCCTACAGCAGTGAAAAGCCAGCTGGGGCCAGCAGCTTTCTGGGCAGACTGTCCATCTGGAGGCTGTCTGTATGTCTCAGGGCTCTGGCACATGGTGGCTGAGCTGCTGCTGTCCTTCTCCTCCATCTGGGATGGGACTGGGTGGGGCTTTTACACTGCCTGTGGTGGGGAGAAGGGAATCCCCTAAAGCAGAGAAGCAGTAGATATTTGGGTGCCCCAAAGGCAAGATCCCCTGGGGAAGTCTGAGGGGAATGTGCAGAGCTGGTAGTAATTAACCTACACTTTGCTCTAAGGTACCTGGAGCTGGACAGGTCTGTGCTCTGCTTCCTTGGCCTCTTCCCAAAGCAGTGGGAGCTGGAGTCTCCCTGCAGGTTGCCACAGTGCTGGCCCCTCGTTGTGCCACAGTGCCCACAGGGGTTGGAGTGTGCTGCTAATGCAGCAGTTTCCAGGCAGATGCTCCTGCCAGTGTGTCACTGTCTGGGGATGGATCCAGGGAGGATGCACTTGGCACTGGAGCCATGAGAGGTGCTGGTGTCAGAGCTTTCCTCTCTCCTTACCCTTCACGGTTGTTAGTGCTTCCCAGAGATACTTGCAAAGCACTTTTCCCCCTGAAGCCTTTGCTGTTGCAGCCCTTAATATAAAGGGAGCCTGGGGAGGGAGATCAGTTTTGAAACTGGGGACACTGAGGCAGGGAGCCAGGGACCAGCACTGGAGTCTGGCAGTGCATCTGTCTGATCCTTCCTGCAGGATTTCTGACTAAAGCTTACTTGGGGTCAAAACCAGAGGTTTTCTTTGGTGACCTTGCCCCCATGCCTGCAGGATTGTGAGGAGGAAGCCACTCTCCCACAGCTCTGCCTGCTCTGCCCTTTTGTTTTGTCGTGTCTAAACAGACCTTTCAGAGTTGTTTTTTAATTTGCAACAAAGCCTTTGCCTTTTTGTACTCCTCTGTGGTTTTCAAATGATAAGAAGGAAAGAAAGTAAGTAAGAAAGAAAGCTAGTTTAGAAAAAAAAGAAAACCAACCCTCAAACCTGAAATTAGCAGCTAAGTCTGACCCTGAACTTGCATCCCTCCGATCCAGTTCATTTCCTTTCGTCTCTGGACTTGCCAGCAATGTAGGACATCAGTTTTTCACATGTCTGTGCCTGCTACCTACCCAGTAGTGGTTCTGTCTTGTCCCTGCACAGCTTAACCCTGGGCTTTTTTGATTCTTGCTAAACCCCACTGAGTTTTGCTTCTGCTGCTTTTAAAACCAGCAGCAGGACTGAAGCCAGCAGCAAAAGCAGGGGCAGGACTGGAGCCCAGCAGCCTTCATGGACAGGGATGGGATTTGTGGTCACTCAGCTGGGTTTGTAGCCAAGCTCCTCAAAGCCAAGGCTATTTTGGGAGTGTGGATGGGGTGTGAGTGCTAAGGATGCCACGGTGGTATGGATATCCCATGGGAAATTTGTCAGTCTCCTCCCAGAAGCTTTGCTCATCCTCTTCCAACCATCCTCTGTGGGGACACAGGTGACAGCTGGGCAAGTCTCCAGCTCCACCTGCTTCACTCCTTGTCCACTCCCAGGCGTACAATGAAGTTTGATTTGGGGCTTTGCAGTTGCTTCAGAAAGGGACTTGTGGACCCCTGGAGTGCCAGCATCACCCTGTGATGGGAACTGGCGTGGGGAAGAGGGTTTGCAGCCTTTGCCAAGGTTCCTCTTGGAAAAGCTTTGATTTAGCATGTGGGAACTGAAGGCAGAGAGCTGCAGGCTGCTGGCACGGCGCTGCCTGCGCCGGCTGGGGCGGGACCTGCACGGTCATGTTATAGGAAGTGCTGCCTAAGCTTGTTGGACAGCACTGCTCCCTCAGGATTTCCCAAAACAGGCAGTGTGAGCAGCAATTAGGACTTGGACGGGTCTCCTGCCCCACCCCAAGCCCCAGTGGACCACAGCATGATTTCTAGGAACACAGCAGCCCTGAGCATCAGACTCGGCTGAACTTCGCACCGTAACCCTTGGAAGAGCTCCCGTTTTCCGTTTCTTTACATGGATCTGCCCCAGATACTTGGTCAGTGATGGAAGAGCACCGGTCGGGTCAGATGCATAAAGGTGGAAACTGGGAAAATCTGATTTTGCATTGGCTGAGGCCCTTTTCCACCATTTAGACTCAGGATGTGTCTGGGTCCATTCACAAAGGATTTTGCTTTTCTTCCCAGAAAACAGATGAGTGCTGAGTCTCTGCCTGAGGGGAATCTGAGGCACTGGTGACTTTGCAAAGGCTGTTTGCTCCAAGCTGGTGCATCCCATGTCATCTGCAAGGGCCAGAGCTGGAATCTTGTGTCCTGGTCTTGGCCACCACTGCTCCCATACTTTCCCCTACATCAATGTCTCTGGGCAGTGAAAGCTCTGAAGCGAGGAAAGGAACAAATGTGTTCTTTGGCTCAGTGCCTCTCTCTGCTTCTTCAGGTCATAAATCCCAGGATGTATTTTTGGCTTTGTGTTAAATGTAATTTCTGGAGAACATTTTTCTCCAGTAAATATTAACAAGGTCTTTTAATGACTTGGTGATTTGGTAGTGGTGATGACGAGGATCCTGAAAAGAAAACCACTGCCTGGGGAGCAGAGAGGCTGTGGTGTTGTGCTGGCATCCTGCTGGCTCAGAGACAGGTCAGCTCCTAGTACTTGGGCAGCAATGAGTTTTACTCTCCATTCCCACTCAAACAGATGCCTATAGGAAAACACCTGGCAGATGTTAACAGTTTTGTTACTCTATTTTTTTTTTTAACTGGTGTTTTATTCAGACAGTGCTGAACCACAAAGCACATTCCCACCTGCCTGCTGAGTGAGAGCAGCTTGCAGGGTAACAGAGATCCAGCTGTGGATGATGCAGGGATGTAGATGAGTTACAGATCTGGCTTCAGCAGATGAGATGTTTATTTCCCAGTCAGTGGCTCAATATTTGCAGAGGACTTGCAGTGAGAGGCACTAAAAGAGAACTGATGTCACTGCTGTCAGCCCCTGCAGGTGACATGTTTGATGGGATGTCATCTGCCAGGGTGGCTGCTCACCACCATGGAACAACCCAGTCTCTGCATGGAAGAGTCTGCAAACAGCAACAGCTCCTGAAGCAGAGCAGAAATGGGGACACAGAGAAATGTCTGCTGGCATGGCTTCCCTTGCTGAAATTCCAGGGAAACCTGGCTGCAGGGCCAGGCACTGCTCAGCCCCATTTTTGCACTACAGGCAAAGCCTGCTGAGTGCCTCATCCTGAGGGTGTCCCAGCACTTCCTACATTACTAAATTAGGATCCCTGTTGCAGCAGTTATATATAAATATATATGTATGTATGCATACATATTTTTGAAAGCGTTAAGTGTTAGCAAACTCCCCAGAAGATTTTTTTAGAGGTGTTATCAACAGGATGTGCTTGAATATGTGGAATCCAGGAAGCCCTGGATAAGAGCTTTCCTTTAGAGCCTCACTGTGCCCAGTCCCCTGGCCTGGCCTCCCACGGGATCCATAAGGACTGCTGCAGTACAGGGCATTCCCAAGGGACAGAGAGGAGTCATGACATTGTGCTGGCTTTATCAGCTGGCATTTTGGAAAGCTCATGCTCTTATTTCGAAGTGGGAAACAAGCTCTTTGCTATGGTTGGAGCCAGTTGCTTGGAGCAGGGGAAGAAAAAGCACCCAAGAAACATCCCCCCAGTCATTGCCCTGAGGCAATAAATGAGGGTGACAGGGATGTGGCCATTAACATCCCACCCAGCCACAAGAGATGGGGAAGATCTATAGATACCCTGGCATTGAAGTCATACTGCATAACATTGTGTGATGGCTGTGATCCCTTCTGTGGGGCAGAAAGCACCTAGAAATACACGGGTTTTTGTACCTGGGTACAGCAGAGTGTGGTGGGGTTTGGTGTCACTGTGCTGTGAGCTGTGTAAGGGTGGCAAAGCTGTGGCTTCAGCCTGTGGGAAAGGCCGTGGTTGTGCACTAATGGCATTTGTGCTGGGCTTCCCACACACACCAGGGTGTGCATCCATGACAGAGTTTTACACGTGCTGGCTGCAGTGCAGAAATCCCTGCCAGGCAGATCCTGCAGGCATTAGGATGATCACTAGGTCCTACTGTCTTCCAGTGATGGAAGTGAGCCTTAAGGGGAACAGAGGGTATCACTTGAGAGATGTTTAGCTGATCACAAAATAGGACCTGCCTTGGGCTCAGGACTTAGTTTAAAAAAGAGAATTTAAATAGCAAGCTTTTGGCTAAAGTTATCTTTTTAATGATGAATGTTCATCCAAGGTTTGCACCATTCCCTCCTGCTTGTGACTTTGGGTCAGTCGCTTCCATTTTCCATAAATATTTTCCTTCCTTTTTCTTAACTGCTTCTCCATCTCTTCCCATCCGGGGGAGGCTGTTGGAGAACTTTCTCTTCCTTAAGCCTCAGCAAGGTATTAAGCACCAGGAGGCCTTGGTCTCACATTAACACCATTGGTGATTAATGCAAGTAACAAAATACACAATTTCAGCCTGCCCAGTCCAGCCTTGGGCGGCTGAGATTTCCACTGGATTTCAGGGAGGAAAAGGAAAATACAGCCCTCATCTGTGCTGCTAATCTTGGGCAGGAAGGGGTGAGCTCAGCACTTTGCTGAGCCCTGGAGTCACCCGGAGCATCAGCTCCGCCACTCCAGGGGCTGCCGTGTGCATTGTGTGCATGCCGGGAGAGCTGGCGGCATCCTGGCAATGTTGTTCTGCTCTGCTGGGCTGCGTTTCCCTTCTTCGGATGTGGGTTTTGTATTTTTGGACAAACACACCAGGCAGAACAACAAAAGTAATCCCCCCTTTTCTCATTGATGCTGGTGCTGGGGCTGTGTGAACCAGCAGCCAGCTGCGGTCGCAGCCTGGCCCCCAGGGCTCCTCTTGCCAGCCGCCGCTGCACGGTCAGGGGTTATTTGTACTGACAGGGCCCTGGGAAAGAGATGCTTCCCTTTTGCCAGGAGAGGAAAAGGCCACCAGAGTGGGACTGCCCAAACTGGTGAACTCTGCTGATATCATACCTCTCAGTTTATTGCAGCACTTGTTGGTAAAAGCCTGGAGGGAAGAGGTTGGCTGGAGCCTGGTGAGCTCCTGGGGTGCTCAGGAGGGAGGAAGGGCTCTGCCTGCCATCAAGCCTTGCATGGGGCACATGTGGCAGGGCTTACCCTCTCCAGTGCCAGGAGAGTGGCAGCAGTGACCCTGTGAGGTGGCAGCAGCTGCTCCAGGTCACCCTGGTGGGTGTGAAGGTGTCAGAAGCTCACTCCAAATCTGTGTCCCCAGGTGCTGTCAGAGCATTGGGGTCAGACAGCATTCTGGTGCCAATGCCTGCAAGTCTTCATGTGTGACTGAAATGTGTCTCTCTCCTCTCAGAAACCTCCATCCCTGAAGACCCCAGCCCTGGGTTTCATGTAGCTCTGAGCCTCTGCCCTCACCCTGGCTGGCCCTGCCCGCAATGGCCCTGTGTCTCAAGCAAGTCTTCAACAAAGACAAAACCTTCCGTCCCCGAAAGAAGTTTGAGCCGGGCACGCAACGCTTCGAGCTGTACAAGAAAGCCCAGGCCTCCCTCAAATCTGGGCTGGACCTGAAGGCGGTGGTGCAGCTGCCTCCCGGAGAGAGCATCAACGACTGGATCGCCGTGCACGTGGTGGATTTCTTCAACCGCATCAACCTCATCTACGGCACCATGTCGGAGTTCTGCACTGAGAGGAGCTGCCCCATCATGTCCGGGGGGCTCAGGTACGAGTACCGGTGGCAGGACGACAGCAAGTACAAGAAGCCAACCAAGCTGTCGGCCCCGCAGTACATGTGCATGCTGATGGACTGGATCGAGATGCTCATTAACAACGAGGATGTCTTCCCCACCAGGATAGGTGAGTGTGCTCTGCTTCCCTGCAGGAAGGCTGGGGGTGTAACTGGTGCAGGTTCACAAGGTGCCGGTGCACCTCGGGGTTGGTATTGATGAATTTTGCCATTCAAAGTATTGTGGCGTTTCCTGTTCCAGGTGTTTTGCAGTGTCTGTCCCACACCCTTCTGCTCCAAACTGAGTTTGGGATTTCTCATCCTACTACTAGGGGATGTGGAACACAATGTTCTCCTTTTCTGTGCTTGAACTTATTCTGTGCTTGTGAGAAATGAATGCTTGGTAGGTCATCAGCCTCCTTGCCTTTCCTCAAGAGGTTGAGCTGCAGGGCTGGTTAGAGGTGGTCATCACATCCCTGCTTTTCTCTCAACTAATCAACTCAATTTCTTTCTGGTTTTCCACGTTCAGGTTAATGATCCCAAGATCCAACCCTTGCTGTTTCATCCCTCAGCCCCTTTCCATCTCAGCCCTGATTTATATCTCACACCTTGTAGATAAATCTCACATCTCTATGTAGCTGAGGCACTGCTTGAGCTTGAGAGGTGCCCGTCCCCAGGATGTGGCCTTGCCACTGCCAAGGCCCAGGGTATATAATACACCTCTTCAAAAAGTTTGGCCTTAGGAGCTTGCAGCAGCTGCCAAAGACAACACAGCTTTCAGACTAACCCCTCTGCTGCTGACCTGCAATGCTCAGCAGCTGCCAAGGCTGATATTAGCTGCTACTGAGCTACTTTTTTTCATTTGGGGAGATGAGTTCAAGGGTTGGAGCTAATGGAGCTTCCAGAGTCTCAGGTCATGCCTTGGAGAGGTTGTTTTTCAGATGGAACATGAAGCTACTTCAATGTAAAAAAAAGATTTAAGGAGTTTGGAGGGGGAAAGATACAGCTTTGCAAGTCTGCTTGACCTTTTTTTGTTTGCCAAGCAGACAGAGCTATATGAAACCAGGGCAGCTTATGATCAAGATTTTCATTAATATGCTGGGAAGCATTGAAGAAAATGGACTGTGTGGGATTAGTGGCATTACTCACTCTTGTAGCCCCATTTGGCTGTGCTGTACATGCAGTTGTTTGTCTTTTTAAGGAAAGCCTCTGGCTCTTGGAGTCTGAGAGGGGTCATGGGTCTCTGCAAGCAAGAGACGGGGCAGGCAGTGCCTGCAGCCTGGTTGTGCCAAACTCTTTTGGATTTGGGATGGGGTGACTCCCCCAGAACCCCTGATCTGTTCTGACTGCTCTGGCTTTGCCTGGACTTAGGGTGGGACAAGTCCCTGAATCCAAGACCAGCAGGCACTCGCTGCCTCCTTCCCCTCCCTGCTAGTCTGGGGCAGGCAGGGTGGCACAGTGCCAGCTCCTCATACTGGAGGACAGGCAGGATGCCTTTGGGATGTGTGGGAGAGGCAGTCCCTGCTCACTGGAGGGAATCACTGTGCTATGGAGGCATCTTTCCCTCGTGGAACAGTGGTGTCCATGCACTCCGGTGGAAGTGTGGCTGGCTGACAGTGTCCATGCAGGATACTGTGGGCCAGCAGTCCCAGCTCTGCTGGGGACAGCAAAGTCCCTGTTCATTCTGGCTGCACAGACTTGCTGCTGCTGAGGGGGGAGACAGCAGCCACAGGGAGCAGGGTACATGTTCCTCTTCCTGAGGTGGCTTGTCCCCAAGGAGAAGATCAGCATGCCATTAAAAGCAGAGGCACAGATGTGGATTTACTCTGTTTTCCCTCCAACCAGAAAGGAGTGTCGTGATCCAATTTCATGCCTTTCAGGTGGGATTTGGGATGTGATGCTGCTTGACACTGTTCTGGGGAGTAAAGGTGTACAGGGAGTATTAAAAAGCAGGCAGCCATGGGAGGGACATTTCTGCACCCTCTGCTCTCCCATCTCTTTCTCTCTGAGGTGCAAAAGCCTAATTACTAATATTCTGGCACTTCTCCTCTGAGTTGTAGCACATCCTGATGTGGTGGGGGGATGGCTGGTGTCTCTGGTTTCCACTTCTCCTTTTGTTTCAGTTTGGGGGCAGTTCTGAGTGAGATCCAGGATGACTGTAGGTGAACATGGGTCAAATCCATTATTTTTCTCTTCCAAGGCTGTTCCTGGGGTCCCTTTTCTAAGCCCTTTTATTGTGGGGACCCTTGTGTCCCCTGACTGACTTCAGGCTCTATCGTGTCTTGGTGGTTTCAGCCTCACATAAGTGAAAGGGAACTCAGGCTGAGGTTTCACTCTAAAACACAAGAAAGGCTGTTGGGGGAGGCAGGGGGATGAGGGAGATGGTGGCACTTTGTCATCAGTGTGTCCCCAATTATCTGCCTTTCACTGGCCTGCCTTGTTCACTGGGTAATTGCTTGGCAGCTCTGGCATTTCAGAAGATGGAGTGTTTGGCTGAAGGAAAATGCACTGAGGAGGCTGGCCAGGATGTGGGGCTCAGGAACAGTGGCCAGGATGACAAAACAGAGGTGCTTAATCTCTCTCCTAAAGAGCAAGCCTTTGGGAAAAGGGGAAAAAGGCACTGAGAGGACACAGAGGAGATGGGAGCTGCTTTAAGGAGGGGAAAGGAGCTGATGAGGTGACGAGGGGAGTTGTGGTGAGACTCTTGGATGTTTGCAGCAGAGATGGAATTTAGGATGAAGATTTGTTTCACTGCTGCTTGTGCTGGAGAGGTCCCTGGGCACAGCTGCCCACTACCTCAGCTGGTGTTCAATGTGCTTTGTGCATCTCAGCTTTCCCTCCTGGCCTCTCTTTGCCATGTGCAGTAAAGCTGCCCCAGCACAAAGATTTCCCTGGCTAAGGCCACCTGACTGCAGACAAAACAGACTTTTCTCCTTTTTTGAATTTGTTTTTCTTAGAAAGAGCAAGTATTCCCCAAACTCACAAACATTGTAGGGGGCCAACCTCAGCATCCTCCTCCATCCAAGAGCTACACAGCCTGAAACAGCACATGGTTCAGCAGGGCTTGCTGGTAGGCTCCTGACAGCTGAGAGGTATCTCGTGGGTCAGAGGGGGAAATCTTTCATCCTGGGGTGAGAGGCTCAGCTGGAAATGAGCAGAGATGGTTCCCTGCCTTGTGGGCTCACAGGGTCCTTAGGCATCACAGGGGAGACCTTGGCTGGGTAAATGGGCACAGCTGCAGTGACCAGAGCAGAGCTGGGCTGGTTTGCACATTAAAGCATCTGCTCCTTCAGCACATGTCAGAGTGACAAACACCTTTGGTTCAGCCAAGCTGTGTGATGCAGAGCTCTTGCCAGCTCTGCAGTGAGGCCAGAGGGACAGCTGGCTTCTGACATGGCAGGAAGGGAGCCCGACAGCAGCAGACAGTTTGTGACCTGGCAGAGTTAACCAGCAGGACTGCAGCCCTCGGATGGCACCAGTAGAAAATCTCTATAGTGGAAATTATTAGCAAGTCTGGGGGGGCTGCCAAGCCCCCTGCATACCATGGCAAGGGTTGGGGGAGATACTGTGTCTTCCCATGCCCTGGGAAATCTACCTGCAGGGCTCCATCCCACTGTCCAATCTTTTCTCTGGAGTGGGAACCTGTTTGTCAGCCAGTGAAAATGAGACAAAATGAGATGGCATGAGCTATTCCATCCTGATGACTATAAATCTACAGAAGCAGCAGCTTTCCCAGACAACCCATATCATTCAGTGTGTGCTAGTGCTTTGTTTCCATTCTTCCAACCAACGTAGCTGTCCTGAAAAATACATTTAAATGGAGAGTAATCATTTTTCCCATGAAGGGAGAAGAATAAATGATTCTGCAGGTGTACTTTCACCAGCTGGTAAAACTATATCAAAAGATTTATTCAGTGAGTGACCACATGACCAAATTATCACCTGGAAAATATCCTCTCCTCCCAGTAATCCTTTCTGCCCTGTGGTGCCTGGTCTCAGGGAGCTGCTGCCGTGCTGAGGAGGAAGGATGCTTGGATGGGCTTTCCACTGTCCCATGGCTGTGTCTGCTCAGGCCAGCCCAGCGTCAGGCTGCTGGCTGCACAAGGCCAGGTGTCCTCCATCAGCACCGTGGTGGCTGCTGACACCTCCCTGCTGCTGAGTAACTGCAGAGCAGGGTTTGGAGCAGCCCCAGCGCCGGGAACACCCCGCGCCCTCTGCCAGATCTGCCCGCGGCTCGGCACAGCACCGGCCACGGGAGGTTTTGTAACAGTTCTTGGAAAGCTTTTCAAAAACTCAAGCCTGTCATTCAAGCTTAGTCCCAAAACAATTATAAAAACCAGAGAAAACCTGGTGTGAAATTATCCGATACTTTCTTGCCATAACAACAGGAGAAAAATGTTCAGAATTCGGCTAATTATTGGTGTTCTCTCAGCTGGCTCTTTTTAACATAATTTGTTGTTTTTTTCCTTTCCCTGCTTTTTTACTTGCAAAATTAATACCACGCCAGCTTGCAGCTGCCATCGTGCCATTAGTTTTAAACGGGGCTTTAAAGACTTATTTTTAGAAAAAAATGAATCACTGAACACCACGGTGGCCAAAATGAAATTGAGAAATAACAACAACAATTCATCACGAAGTTCACTGAATTACTGCATTTGCAGAGGAAAAGAAATACAACTGCCAAGAAGCAAAATAGCTTCCCAGTACTGATTCATCATGAAAAAATTAAATTGGCTGGTGCACAAGTGTTGGGGATAGGAGATGGCAGGAAAGATCCAGGACCCTTTGGCAGTTCCTTACCCTAAGCACAGGCACTTTGTAACCTCTCATTTTCATTTCCTTTTACGCATGGTTTCCTTATGTTTTGAAAAAATTAACATAGAGTGAAGAAAACAGATTCCTTGGAGCTTAAAATCATATTTTGGGATTTTCAAGCAAAAATGTCCAAGACAAACTAAAGGTACCAATTCCTTTCAGGGCTGTGAGTCACTCTGCTTGGAGTGAAATTGTACCTGCTGTACTTACAGCTTTTGCTTTGGCTTGGAGCAGAAATTCTTAATATCTAAACTAAACATCATGCAAGAAGAATCAGAGGGTGGCTGCTGCCTGCCAGACTGTGGGCTTGCTGCTGCTTTCCCCAAGGTTACTGGATGGTGAGCAGCAGGGAATTAAATGTAAAGGTAATTTCAATGCTTTTAAATCAGCCCAGGTGAGTTTTGTGATGTTCTGCTGTCCCGCTGGGGCAGTTAGACCACCTTCAGTGGGATGAACTAGGATGGTGTTTTTTGGTCCCTGCAGGGGGGCAGGTCCCTGTGCAGGGCTGTGGAGGGTGAAGCAAACCCAAGCAGCATCAACCCTGTTGGGATGGTTTGTCAAACCTGGAGTTCCATCCTGACTTTCCCCTGGCCTGCTGTATTTCTGCTAAGAGGACATCTCAGCCACGCAGGGCCTGTCCCACCAGACTCATCCCTCTGTCTCATCCATCTGCTGCTGTCCCTGGTTTGTGCCACCATGAGATGGAGCAAGTGGCCCTAAGCAAGGCCACCACTGCTCCACTTCCAAATGCCATTTATTGCCTTGGCCACTGTTGGGGTCTCTCTGTGCTGGCTGTGAGGCTGATCTGCCTGGCCCAGCCTGGCAGGGAGGTGGGAGCCCTGAGGGGAGCAGTGACCCCTCCAGCTCCCAGCAGCCAGAGCAGCTCTGGTGGCACTGGCCCTGAGCTTGGCCACTCAGTGTAAATCTGAACACCCGCAAGGGCAGGAGAGGCACTGAGATCCCTGTGCCATGGCTTTCCCCTGGTGGGACGTGCCTGGCTGCAGGGAGGAGGCACAGCCTGCCCTGGCTGTGTCCCCTCACGTGCTGCAGAGGATGTCACATCTGTTGTCTGCTGGACATCCGCTGAGCCAGCGGCTGAGCCAGGGCAAGCCGGGTTTATGCCGGATCCTTCTGCTGCTCTCAGATGCAGCCTTTACTGCTGAGTCCTTTCCTTTCAGCTCTGGGCAAGGGGATGGGGTGTTTCTCCAGCTCCCCACCAGCATGGCCAGCGCCTGCTGGGGCTGCTGTGGGTTTCTCTCCAAGGCACTGGAGATCAGCAGCGAGGCGCTGCTGGCAGGGGCAATCTGCATATCAGATATCCGCCCTGCTTCCTTCCCGAGGGGAAGTGCTTTGATGAGCTGGCACAGAGCCCTGTGCCAGATGCAGGGTCCAGTCAAGCATCTCTAGCCTGTATCGAGGGTCCTGGCACAGGAGACAGAGATGTCTGCAGCACGGGGAGAGGAAAGGAAGCAGGACCCTGCTGTGCCTCCCTGGGCAGGTGTGCAAGAGAGGGAGAAAGAGTCAGAGCCGAGTGATCCCAAAGGACCATAGTGAGGGGTGTGTCCTGACATGAGACCTGAATAAATCCATTAGTGACAGGCAGCCACCGCTACAGCCTGGCCATGCCCGGAGGGGCGGCCACACGCTGACACCTGGTGATGGACACAAAGAAGGGCAGCCCAGCCTCAGCTCCCGGGAGCTTCCGATGCTCCTGGTCCGTATGGAACACAGCGGCTGAGTAGGCCAGAAGTGAGCTTGGAGGTCCTGGCAGGCTGATGGTATCTTTCCGTACATCATTAGGTTTAGGAGTTCAACAACTCCCATAGTTGCTGATGACCATGAGATTTTAATTAGCTAACCTTTAGAGAGTCTTTGTAATTCAAACTATTCTTTGATTCTGTGATTTAAGCTAAATCTCTGCTCCCTGATGCAAAAGCTGCTTTTGGAGAGCCCAGAATGTAGCTGGAGGTGTGTCTTCTCTAAGTCTCTTAGCTGCCAGCATGTCCATGAGGACTTGCTGGTGACAGATATATAAGACAAGACAATTCCTGGCTAACCTCAGGACAAAAGCTGTGGAAAGCCACTTGTCACCATCTGCCATGTCTGGAGGTGGCCCATCTGACAGCAGGATCTGCACCATCGATGCTGCTGGCCCTGGGAGGCTGAGATCTGTTTGATCTGCTGTTCACTCTCTGAGCTTATTTCCTTCTCAGCTCAGGACTGGGTTGAGGGTTGCTGCTTTCCTTCACTATCACTCTTTGCAGTTTGGCAATAAATTCCCAGTGATGGTCAGGTCGGATTTCTCCCTCACTGCCTGCTTTAACCAGGGAGGCAGTTGGTGTCTGGGATGGGTGACAAACTGAAGGCAGCCAAATGCCCTCCTGCCTGCTCCTGGGCACTTGCTGAGATCCCAGCTGCCTCTGGTCCCAGGACATGACAGGGTGTCCAGAACAGTGTGTATTCCCCAGCTACTGCCCAGAAATGTGCATTCACCAGCAATTCTTTGTGATGAGCTTTATTTAAAAAAAAAGTTTTAACAAGTTCTTCAAAGCTGGTCTACAGGGACCGCCCTAATGGCACGTGTGAGTCCCCAGCTGGGTAATTCCAGCTTTTATTTGCTCAGCAAATCCTCACTCAGTGCAGAAAGCTCAAATGAAGCCATTGATAAAGCGCTGTGTCCCTCCTGACTGCAGGGAAACCTGGAGAGCTCTCTGATCCCTGCCTGTGTCAGACTAGCAGGCAAGGAGAGCTCTGTAGCCAAGGGTGCTGGGCAGAAGCAGACCTTCAGCCACATCTCTAAGGTGTTGGCAGAGGGACAGCCTGGTTGTACTTTGCCAGATGTGAACACCTTTCCTGAAAAGTCCTAATGGGATCTGTCAGAGCTGGCAGTGAAACAGGTCATGCTGAGGTCCCTGCTGCAGGAGCAGCCCTGGGGCTGCAGTGTGCTTGTGGTTATGCAGTGCAGAGGCCACAAATCAGTCTCAAAACCACCTCTCTGTGTGATGCTGAGCCAAGGTCTGTGTCCTTTTCCAAGTGGTGGCTGGGAGGGACATCCAGATGTGGCACAAGCGTAGACGCTTCAGCCCTGCCCTCTGCTCCAACACTGTGCATGCAGGAAAGGGAGATTGGGCAGTGCTCAGGGTGACTCTGCTTTAGGTCAAAAATAATTTTGTTTTTGAGTTCCAAACCCAACACCTGCCTGAGCCTGGAGATTGAAAACAGGGTCCACACGTGATGTTGGAATGACGGAACCTTTGCATTTGCCACCCACGGAGGAGAGGGGCTCGGCACTGCTGCTGGGAAACAAAACTGCCAGGAGCCTTTGGGAAAGAAACAGCTTTAATTGCCTAGCAAAGCTGGTGAGAAAGATTCAAAGATAAAATTACCATTTTTAATTTTTTAGCTAAGAGATTTGCTGATGCTTTCCCGTGCACAAAATGTGTGAGCTGGCCATGGTTGAGCAGAGTTTGTTTGGAAGGATTTTCAAGAGGTTGTGTGCTGCATTAATAAGAAGCTAAGGGAGGAATCTGGTACAACCGTGGGAAGGGAGGTTTTTATTTTGTTCTTTGTGTATTTGCATTGAATTGCTCTGGGGAGAGGAGGAAGCTTCAGGAAAACAAATACCAGTTGTTTCATTCTCCTCCTCACAAAAAAAAAAAAAAAAAAAAAAACCCCAAAATGTTTAGTGTTTCAAAGCCATGTTTCCTTTAGAGATTTACCCCAAGGTTGCTGGCACTGATGGTATCACACCCTGAGATTTTCACTGTGATAGCAGTGTATTTTCAAAAGGATGGAAATATCCCACACTGTGTCCTTCTGTGGGACAAAGCTGAAAGTATTGAGCCAGATGTGGTGGGTCCCATCCTGTGAGGATATCTCAGGTGCAATGAAATTACAACCCAAACATCATTAAGATGGGCACTTTTCTTCCTGATTGAATGAGGCATTTTATTGAAATAAGGATGAGGAAAAAGGTAAAAACCCTATCCATTTCTGTTGATGCATCAGAAGTGAGGTCTGAGGGTGTAAGGAGGAAGGAAAACAGTATGAGCCATGATTTTGGGTTCAGAGGAAGGTGTCTTTTCTGGTGGGAGATGGTTTGGCTTTGTTCATGGACGTGGGTAAATACAATTTGACTCATGTTGTGCCTGCACAGGCTTGTAGGGGAAAGGCAGGCAGAGGGCAGAAGGATCTTCTGCCAGATTGCTCTGGATTGAGCCAGATGTGGAGAGTTGTGGCCTCATTAAACATATGAGGAATTTTCTCTCTTAAGGCAACTCTCCAAATCCTGAGCCCATGTCTGTGTGAGATTGCTAGTTGGGCAATGAGGGAATACGTGGGAAGAGCTCAATGGCACGCTGCCCCAGTGTCACTCTTGGCATTACATGGGTGTCTTTACTTGTCATCTATGACTGCCTGTCAGGCATGACAGACACATTTAAATGCTTTTTGTTCATTGGAAATGTTCAAATGTCCAAATGCTTCTGCTTTGCAGGTGTTCCCTTCCCCAAGCAGTTCCAGCAAGTTTGTACCAAGATCCTCACCCGTCTCTTCCGTGTCTTTGTCCATGTCTACATCCACCACTTTGACAGCATCATCAGCATGGGTGCCGAGGCTCACGTCAACACCTGCTACAAGCACTTTTACTATTTCATCAGGGAGTTCAGCCTCATTGACCACCGGGAGCTGGAGCCTTTGGTAAGGCTGGCCCTGGCATGGGGAGGTGGAGGGTGAGTGGTGTGGGCTGGACACAGCGCTGGGAGGTTTGGGTTGGGGCTGGACTCGGAGCAGTGCTGACCCTCTCTGGACTCTTTTGGCCACCCTACCTCAGACACACAGTCATGTTTTTTGTCCTGGGACCATCAGCCTCAGTGCTCTGAGAGAGAAATTCCCAGCAGCACCAAGGAAACCATTGATCCTTTCTTAATCTTTGCCTCTGTTGTCACGTCTGTGAATTGAACTTCAGTACCCCTAGGGCCACCACAGCACGGTGTCCCGATAGTGACTTGGTAGCTCTAATGCAATTTGCACAACCAAGTGTTTCCAGCCAGTTGTGCCCACATGGCTTTCAGGAGTCAGATTTGAGCCAAAGTCTCTTCTCCACAGTTTTTCTTTTAGCTTTCCCTGCTTGAGATCCTAGTGTGAATTGCACTGAGGCTGCAGGGAAGGCAAGCCCCTAGAACACAGCTTCAGATAACAACTGAAGCCAAGGCCTTGCTGGAGAGGCCTCACTGGATTTCCCTACAGCCTCCCTTGGGAAGCAATTAGCCAGGCAGAAGGTGAGAGACCTTGACATCAGCAGGATTTGTGGGAAGCAGAGGCCAGACAGCCCAGGGCTCATAAACTAGAAAATGCACATAGTTGGTTTTGTGAGAGAAGCAAATTTGTCACAGACAAGGTTGAGTGTAGTCTGACCTAGGGAGAATATATTGCAGTAGGGAAAGAATTAATAGGAAACCCAGTAGTTTGCATGGTGTGATAAGGGCTGGGTTGCAGAAAAGGCCATATCCAGCAGCAGAGAGTCAGGGAAGACCAAGAGGATATAATCCAAGAAAGCTGAGAAGAGTCCCACTGCTTGCTTAGGATCTGGAGGTGGGGGAGATGCCCCTGGCCCTAAGTGCTAAGCACTTTACTCCTCTGCTTTCATTTGTCTCAGTCAGTTTTCTGTCTGTCTGCTCTAATCATGATTTAGGAGGATGGAGAGATGATGATCTAATGAGGGGAGATTTGAATGACAACAGTATCGACTTTAATTATTTTGTAGAATTCAGTTGTCACACATTTTATCACAGTGGCCCTCGGCTCCAGAAAATGGCAGCTCAGCACAGTCTGTCCTCTGTCAGTGCTCCTCATGACAAACCTCTTCAGCATTGCTATACAGTCCATAATAGTGTCATCCCCTTGGACTGCTGCTTGCTAATGTGAATAATTAACAACTGGGAGCCAAAGCAGAGGCTGACTTTGCTAAATAGGCTTTCAGTGCCAGTGACTCACATACAACATGAGATGATTGATGGGTCTGCATAAATCTCAGGTGAACAGATTCCTTCCCTGTGATGCAACCACTGTCAAACTACAAGGAAATGAGACACATTTGCCCCTGGTCTATCTGTGTCTCATTGCCTGCAATCCAAGCCTCAAGCAGACCCAACCACAGGCTTGAGATGAAGGACCAGGGAGGAGGAAGGGCCTCCTTCCCTCAGGCAGTGAGTTGCTTTAGGTGTGTATGAGTGTCCTGCAACCAGTCTGCCTCATCAGCCCAGACAGCTGTCCTAACCTTGCATCTGGTTAGTCCCCATGAATCCCATGACAGACTTCTAAGCTTTCCTCTGGCTCAATCTCCCTTTGCTGCTTCAATTTCCCTTTTGTCAAGCTTTTGTGGGATGTGATTTTTTAGCAGCAAATCTTGGGAACTGAGAATGAGATCCTTTGTCTGGCAGAACTAGCAAAAGGCAGTGATTTCCCTGTCTCAGTAAATAAGGAACATGGGGCTGGAGAGAAGCCTTGCAGTGGCTTCCTTGATGAGGGCAGCTCTGGTGCTGGGCTGCAGCGCTGGCAGGGCTCCAGCTGGCTACACACTCAGGCAGAGCTCTGGGGATTTTCTGAATGTGAGGAATGCCTTGGACATTTGGGGCTGGCCTGAGGAGCTCAATAGTGACTTATCAGTGACCAGGAGCTCACTGGTCACTGCAGTCCCTCCTGTTCCTGGCTGCTTCTGTGCCTGGTGCTGTGCTCCTGTGGTGGGCACAATGCTGTTGCAAGAGGATGTGCAGAGTCCTCTGACCCTCTTCTCTTCCTTCCAAGATGTTTGCAAACATTTCCTGTTAGCAATGAGATTTTGTGGCAGAGCATCAACTTTTCATTTGATGGTCAGGTTCTGCATTAGAGATTTTTCATGTTACTCCTACAGGAAAACCCTCTCTATGCCAGTGTCCCTGATGGATTTGAAAAACAAAGTTCTCAGCACTGAAGATCAGAGTTTGCTGCTTCTGTCTCCCTTGGTCACATAACTAAAAGGCCTTTTATAGGGTTACTCAAGGGTCATTGTCCTTTCCTAGTTCTTCTTTTTTCAGAGTTGCATTCTTGCTTCTCCACGGACCAGTCCTACTTCCAATCTATTTTGGGAGTACCTTTTAATGTGCAAACCTGCCTCTGGGATTCATGAGGGGACCTGTGGGCACAAAAATTCACAAGCCATGAACCCAGTGAGCCAGAATCACACTTTTCTCACTGCAGGATTTACAAGATACTAGTTAAACTTTTAAAGTTCAACTTCCACCAGCTGAAAGCTGGACACCTTCCTAATGTATCTGACATGATGCCATTCTGGCTAAAGAAAACAATCTGTAATCCTAAACATAGCTTGGTCTCACTGGAGGTTTCCTGTGGCCCCTGTTATTAGCACTCATTTGCATTGCAGTGTGACTGTGGAATCCCTTGCTGTAACCACAGGTCCTCTGGGTGAGCTGTAGTCAGCTCCTGGAGCAAGAACTGGGAGCAGCTCCATGTCCCATCTCCTAAGGCTGCAAAGAGAGGCTCTGAGAGTGGCATCACCTTGTCCGGCTGCTCTGCAGCTGAGCCAGGAACAGGACCTTCATCTTTCAACATCTCAGCCAAAGCTCTTTCCTTGGACTGCTCTCAATAGGGCACAGCGAAAATAGCCTTGTGCCACAGAGACTGGGGAGAGTGCCAGCATGGAGCTGCTGAGGCAGCTGAGTTCCCAGGAGAGCTGTCATGGGAAATAGAAAAAGGTTCCCCAGGACTCCCACGGTTGCTTCCCTGGGTTGGTTTTGGACACCTCCCAAACTGCCTGACACGTCACACTACTCAAACCTGTCTTTAGAACTTACTGTTTCTTTCTTTTCTCTCCCCCTTCAATGCAGAAAGAAATGACAGAACGAATTTGCCACTGAAGTCTTCTGGCAGATGAACTCAGCTGGCTCACTCAGAGCCCGGTGGGACAAGACACCCTGTGCTGGGAGACCTTTCCCTAGGACTTGCTCTGGGCATTCCAGCTCACTGACCTATGAACACTGCAGAAGAGCCTCTTCAGGTCAGGGCTGAATCCTAAGTTTTCCAAGAACCTCTGGACAGATTTTTCTTCTTTTAATAGATCCCAATCTCTGTTGTATGGTTCCTGTTTTAGAAAGCCACAGACTTACTGGAGAATGAGGCAAGTCTGGTTTACTTTTGCACAGTCTAATTTCCAAGACTCAATTCCATGTCTGATATCAAATTTTCAGTGACCTTCCCTCTCGTTTTGTCCTCAGCTGTATTGATCTCCAAATATTTTGTTAGCAATTCCTGTCCTGTGCCCTTGGCTACCAGGTAGTGCCTGTTACCTTTCTCACAGGCAGTGGCTTTGTGGTAACACCTGAGATCAGCCCTGCAAAGCTGGTGGCATTTCATCCCACTGCCTTCACATGCTTAGTTGTTGATGTGCTGTTTTTAACCGTGAGCTATGAATGTTTCCTTCTGCCCTAATTCATGCTTTACCAAAGGCACCATTTTCCCTTAAAGGGATTTTTCACACTTGGAAGAGGGGACTTGATGATGTTCTAAGATGCATCCAATACTGCTTGGACTAATGGCAAGTGGCCCCATGACCAAGGAGGTGAATTTGGTCACTCTTCAGTGTGATCAGCACAGTCTACCTGAGAAAGCCTCAGAAACTGGTGAGAAGAAACCGTTATCAGTAAACAACATTTTCAACATGTCAGCATTTCCTGATGTGTTGTCTTGGCTCAAGATGGGCAAATACTGGTTGTAGAAACTGTTGGTTTTCCATTACCCAACCTTACAGCAGGTGAAGAAGGACTCCTAAGAGACATCTCTACTCTGTTCTCGATGTCCCATTCCAACCCAATATTATTGTGTGATTCTTAAACCATTTTGACCATCTGCAAGTATATTATTGCTCCCTGGTCTGTGCCATTTGTTCTCTGAAAGGGATCATGTCTCAAAATTTTCTCCCCTTTTCCTTGCAGTGCCTGATAATTAGTGTTGTGTTCCCTGTGCCATTTTTATTTTTACAAAAAATATTTTTATTTTTCCTTTTTTTATTGCTTTGGGGGAGTGAAAATCAATTTGTCTGAGCCATAGAATTGTTATGTTTGTGTTTCCTGCTCTTTTCCTGGGAAAGTTTTCTATATCTGACACAGATAACCTTTATAGTCTGGGGTTTGCCCACTTTTGGGGTGGGATGTGGCTAGAAAATGTAAATGTTTAGGCCAACATTAAAGTGCACAAGTGAATTTTTAGTGCTCAAAGCACTTA
The DNA here is from genome assembly GCA_013389925.1 of Aegithalos caudatus. NCBI lineage: Eukaryota > Metazoa > Chordata > Aves > Passeriformes > Aegithalidae > Aegithalos > Aegithalos caudatus. Next base: position 54,066 of record WEIU01017754.1, read on the forward strand.
TTTTATTGTGAAAATCTATTTTTCTTTAATCTTGTGTACCAGATGTATATTTTTACATGGAAATAAAACAGAGCAAAATGGACACAAAATCACCTGATACATCATTCCAGTATCCCCTATGTAAAATAATCAAAGTCCAAACATACTTGTTCTGTTACTAATTAAAGAAACATTAATAAGCCTGGTGTACTTAATTCTTCCCTGGTTCATCTGTATTAAACAGGCCTAATGAACAAGGATAACTTAAGAGTGGTTTTCCCCCGAGAGCTGCAGCACTGATGGATCTCAATGCCTCGCTGAGACCTCAGCTTGCATCTCAGAGAAGGGCTTAACAGAGGCCAGTGCTGCTGGCCAGCATCCTCCCCCTGCAGGCTTTGCTCCAGGATTCCCCTGAAGGCATTATCCCAGCAATTCATGGTGGAGAGCTTTACTCACTATTTTTTGCAAAGGCATGTACGTCCTGGAATCCGTGTTCCTGCCTCTTCACATAAATCAGAACTGCAGACACAAATTGTTTGTGGAGCAGAGGCAACAACAGCTCTGTCAAGAAGCTCCTGCTTTCCTGAGGAGTGAAGCCTGGCTGGGCTCAGTGCACAGCACACTCTGGGAGCTGGGAAAGTTGGGAATTATGGAGAAGCTGTTTCAACAGTGAGGTCTAAGGCATGGACTGATAGCAGCCTACAGCTACTTCCAGCTGAGGAACAAGGATGAGAAAGTCAAGCTCTTCCCAGCAGTGGAAGATGGTGAGATGGTGACCAAGAGCAACAATTTGCAGCTTGGTAGGCTCAGCTAAGACAGTGAAAACAAAATCCAAGGGAATGGTGCAGTCAGTGAACAGGTACCCAGAGAGAAAGTGTTAATCTTCCCTGGTTAGACAAGACTTGGTGTAAATAATTTCTATAAATAAATGAAGCACAGAAGCTTTTATTTTTGTCTTCCCCATAGTCCTGAAGCAATGAGTTTCACCAAGTAATTTATTCACTATGAATAGCAACAGGGAGGTGTACTTCAAACCTGTGCCTGAGGATTTCAACCCTGCTGCTTTGGGAATGCTTCCTGTTTATCTCCTCCACACCATGGAGCTCCTTTAGATTCCTATGGAACAGAAAACACTGTTTTTGAAAGACCAACTCACAGGCTCATCTCAAGCACCAATTTACAAAGGATTTCAAAGGTCTTGTTATGTTTATTTTGTTTTGGTTTGTTGGGTTTTTTTATTTCTCTCCCTTTTTAATCTGATTTACCCAAGGAAATAAAGCTCACTATTGTTCTGTGACAATTGTCTTCAGCAACTCTGGAACCAGTTTAGAAAGGAGACAGGGGGACCATTCACTGTTTCCCTCCAAGACACTGAACTTTATCCCCCAGGTCCTCATCCATCTGAGTGCCTCCCAGCCTGGAGACTTTAAGGCCTGAGATATTTATGAAGCAGAAAGTGCTGAGATAAGTATCTGAGTCAAACTGCTCCTTTCAAGAGTCTCAAGTGTGCCTGTGAAGTTCCAACATCCCCAGAGCCTCAACAAACATCCCTGAGCAATTTGAAGGCAGACAGGAACCCTGGGATACATTAAATATGCACATATCACTTGTTAGCCCCAGCTCCTCAAATGACTCATCTGCTCAGCTGCCTGCCAGGTGCTTTGGACCCATCTGTGCCTGTGCAGAATTCCTTGGTTCTCGTGATGAAGGGCAGATGTGCTACTGCCAGGATTTTGTTTCATCTCTGCAGCCAACATTTCCTTTGGAACTGAACAAAAGGCTGTGGTGCTGGTCACCAGGTCAGGTAGAGGCTGGCATGAGACAGACTGTGCTAGGCAATATCTGCAGATGTGGAGGAATTTAGGAATAGCTTTGGATGGGAGAAGAAGGGCTTTGTGGAACATAATGGCTGCTGTCCCAGCTGTCACTGGCATGTGGCATGGAGAGGGCTTGGGCTCAGCCAGTGAAGCAAACTGCCTTTGGCCAGGCATAGGCAGGGATCAAGGCTGACCTACCCTGGCAGGACATGGGGTGGTGGTGAAAGGTTTGGTGGTCTGAGTGGTGGCTCCTGAGTTTAAACCTGCCCAAGCAAAGGCTGGACAACCCTGGATAAGTGCTCACAATAACCATGACATAATCTGGGCTGAAATATTCCCTCTCCTGGTAAAAGTTTGTCACATGTAAGAGAAGTCTGGGGAAGAGGGAAAAAGAGACAATTAGAATCTGTTGTTCCAAGGGTTCAAAATCTCTCTGTGCTGGAAGATGACCATGAATCCACTCAGGATCAGGATCAGGATCAGGATCAGGATCAGGATCAGGATCAGGATCAGGATCAGGATCAGGATCAGAAAGAGATGAGATGGGTTAGTAACACAAGGTAAGGTTGATACCACTGACTACACTGATAATTCCTTGTTCACTGTTTTGGAACTGAGCTAACATGACTCAAAAGACTTTCACAACTAGCAACAAGAGTGCTTCTCCTGGATGTGTGCAGCTTGTACTTTCTGGGGAGTGATGGCTTTGCTAACTCAGCCTGGTTGGCCAGGTTCACTCATGCAGGTCAGGGAAGGACAAACAACTCACAAATGTCAGGAAAGCCCCAAAGCATTCAGGTCCCTGTTGTAAAGAGACCCTGAAATGCCATGTCTGCATGGAGAACAGAGCACCACGAGGTCTTTCACACAAGAGAATTTCTTGCTGGTTATGAAGGAAACAAAAGCATGGTCTGCCTCTAAATTTCTTCAAGGCTTCAGTGGAACACTGAAATCCATTCATCTCCAATGAGGCACCTTCCATTTATCCATTAGGGATTGCAGATGATGTCATCTGCTACTGACACTCACAGGGCAGGACTCACTGCCTGTGCTGAAATCAGCCACACTTTGACTGCCCCATCATCTCCGGTCACTCCCAATGCCCGAGCTCACCCAACCTTTCACCCATCCAAGCTGGCTCACCAATGGGGACAGCCACAGGTTCCTTGGCAGCAAGGAGGAGAACTGGGATAGCACTGCTCAGGCAATACTCATTGGATACTAAGTGAGTACAGCAGCTCCACAGCCTCTGCTTTTAAATGTATTTGGCACTTGTTCTCCCAAATCATGTGTTTTGCAGAAAAGTAGAAGGAATTTTGGGACTTTGTAGGAATCCTGGATTGTAGGGCTTTTCTTACAGAATAGCTGGGTCCAGATGTTGTCTGCTAATACAGGTTACTTCATATTTAGCAAGTGGTGGTATGCATTTAACAATCTGCTGCCAGGAACAATAATCATGAGGACAAAGGATCCATATTTTCATGATTCTTCAACTTGTACAACTCTTCAGCCTGTGTTAGAAGGAGAAGTTTCACTGCCATTTGGGTAATCCTCCAGCAGAAATCTGCTGGGTATTACTGCTCTCTGATGCAAAAATAAATACCTAAATTCATCAGGAACACAAGATGAAACTGGGATTCTGTATTTGAAAATGTCACCACTCAGAGGGAAAATCATCTTCCCACTTCTGTTTCCAACAGTGACAACAATCTTCTCCCCAAGACACCATTTTTGTGCTATGACTTACAAATTCATTAAAACTCACAGACACTTTTATATTACACTATCTTGTAACAAGCCCATAGCAATAGGAGAATTGAAGAAGCTCCTTCTCCTGTACAAGCAAGAAAAAGAAGACTCTGAGAGCCTCCCTTCTTGGTGCTCCTCACTTGTACAGCAGCATCTCTCCTGTCTGAGGAACCCACTTGAGCAGGATGAAGTTATCAACCCTCACTTATCAAATGGACTTTCTGGACTGTTGGTCATCCCTGACCTCAAGCCTTTAATCTATGTACAAATACTGCCTAAACCTCTGGACAACTCAGAGAGATGTGGCATGTACAGTGTCACGGGATAAAACTGCAGCATCCAAAAAAATTGCCCAAAGGGATTGTTACTCATCTGAGTAATACCCCAGGGAACCCAAGGACATGAGACAGCTTAGCCCTGCTCATTCTAATAGGAATATATCATCAAAACACCACGTGTAACATCACCAGATCTCAACCCTTTTGTCCAGTGAGGAACTGTTGAGGATGAAATGCAGTCTGGGCTGGCAGAAGTCACTGCTGCTGGGAGTAGATGGGGCAGTTCAGGCTGCAGTAACAGTTTCTAATGGCCAGATTCTACAGTGGACACAAGCATTTTGCTGTTTGTGTCCAGAAGGTTTGGTTTGTTGCTCTCCAGAAGGCCACATGTTTTCCAGTTCCCATTAAACAGAGGCAGTTTGGGATCTCTGTCCCAGAGGGCAGTGGGGTGGCACTTTGTGAGGCTGTGAGTATTCCTCATGGATTTGGCTACAGGAAAAGCAGGTTTCAGCCTGGCACTCACATCCACAAGGAAATTATTAGTGCCCATTTTAAGAATTTTTCATTGTCTCCTGATATGAAGAGCTTTGCCAGATGGAACACTGAAACCTGGTCTCTAGGGGTAGAGATATCCCACACTACTGATACACTACATGTGAATTATAAGTTTTCCTGCAAGAAACAGTGCTTTCTCTCTTCTTTTTTCTGGTGTTTTTTAGGAGGTGAAGAAGGGACATTCACAACAAAGGAATGACACAGAAGCTTGATCTTGGCAAATGTGATTGCATAAGCCTCTCTCTGGGTTTAACTGCCTAAATTTTCAGAGAAACTGAGCCTGTACAGATTCCTCGAATAGCAGAGGGAACAGTACATGCTCTGTGTCCTGAAAATCAGAATAGATTGCAGGTGCTTAAATATAGATTCAGGTGCTTGGCTGTGGGCAGATAAGAGCAGAATAATTCTAGTCAAGGCTTGCAATAATTTCAGCAGTAAAACATAGGCCGGAGTACTGTGATCCATTTGTAACACTGCTAAATCAAAATTAGCTTTGGTAATTACTTCTTATTTTGCCTAACAGCCAACACAGATGGATCCTTCTCTTCTCTGCTGCATGCTGCATGGGTAAAAAGCAGCCATGCACTTGAAAAGCTATTAAAAAATAAAAGGAAAAGTCATGTGGAAGAACGAATTATTGTAGCTAATAAGTTAACTATACCATTTGAGGAGGTGCTTTCTTCTTCACTTTACATGGGATTTACCCCTGAAATATTAGCATAAACATTTCCCAGAAATACCATGCCTATTCTATTAAAACCAACAAAATGAAAAACAAAATACATATTTATTTTTTACTTTTTTTCCTCTCCTGCTTTATAACAGACTAGATTGAAACAAGATTTGCCCTCTGGTTAAGTGTGTTGTGCAGCTGGGTTATCTTTCAAAGATCAAAAGGGACAGAAAAACAACTCAAGTATATACACCTTGCTTTGAGAACAGACATCTGCTCCTGCAGTAAGAAGATGCTGTATTGTAAGAGCCCTTTAACCCAGCAGTAAAAGATGGAACAAGAAGCAATGAATGGGGATTAAAAACCACAATGAATTCGATTTGAAAATAGTCTACAGAAGTCTGACATGACCTCCCCTGAATTGATGAACAGTCCTAGATGGTGAGAGTCAGGATGTGGTGTGGTTGCTTGGATTTGAACTACTCCCACAGTCTACCCTTTACTTCTGTTCAAGTGGAGATTAACATGGGAAGCTGTACAGACTTGAGTCCTGAACTGTTCAAGGATAAAAGGTTTTGAGGTGTTATGGAAATAGGTGGGCAGCTAGTGGAGAGCAAAGCCTACTAATCCCTTCCCTGAGGGGAGAGAAGGAAACAGGAGCATCCTCAGGCTGGATGGGCTACCAGAGATTCCTGTGGGCAACAGCTGCTGGGGCTGGCTTTGCTGTGGAGAAATATTCCTGGGCTAGCACCTTCTTAGACATCAGATACTGCACCAGCTTGCATGAGTGCATCCCTCAGAAAACAGCTTTCAATGCCTCTGCTGTTTATACTGGCAGCTTGGTGGCAAGAACAAAGCATGCTTTCATCCTGGGAGAGGATCCCAGAGAAACCAACCACTGATGGGCACTAACCCCACCCCATCCCGGGACCTGGCTGTCTCAGGCACTGCTCTGCTTCTGAGCTGTGTCCTTTGAGCCCAGGGGAGGGATTGGCAGCTCTCCCAAACTGTGGTGCAATCTCCCTGGCCCCTTGACAGAGAAGGCAGCAAGAGTGGGTAACATATGCCCAAACTTGCCTTGGGTTTGCTGAGCCTGTGGAGAGTTGAGGATATCAAGGTGCATATCCAGATGGAATCTGCAGCACTGGGATGCCCATGGGTTAAAGCTGTAATTCATTAACTAATTCTGTGTTTGAGCTTGAGCCATTTCAACAACAGCAACTACTACTGGAATTGAACAACTTTGGGTGAAAAACAGTTATCAACAAGTTACTAACCCTATATGTGGCAGCAGAGTTGAAAGGTTTGCGTCAGTACAGCTAAAAGGAGTTGTTCTCACTTCATAACTTGATAACTTGCAATTCACTTTGATTTTTTTCCAGGCATGTTCAGGTTCTGCTTCAAAGTTCCCCGTTATTGCTCTGATACTTGCAGCCACACAGTACAATGCTTGCAGTCTCTAGGCATCAACATCTCCCACTTCCCAGCAAAACTAGCATGTCCATGGATGTTTGAAATCCTGATGGAAATGATACTACATCACAAATGAGGCAGGGAGTAGTATCTCACAGGAGTTCATCTACTCTTTTTTTTCTTTTTAACACAAACTCTAAATTTACCAAGTTTACATATTTTCATTTATTCTACTCAAATGAGAGCTGAAATGTCACCCAAACTGAGAATAACCTTACAAAATGCCAAGGAAATGAGCTATTTCTTGCCACCCTCTCCACAAATGAATTCACCTTCTTGCTCAGCCTTACAGTGGGAAATAGCACTGACACTCTTCCTGAGCCTTTTAAACACCTGTGAAGTAAATCAGAACTTTTCTTTGTAAAACTGAAAGACTGGACTCATCTGCAAACTCCAAAGCAGTTTCTGCAACTATTTTTTTTCTCGTGGAGCTGTTGTACAAAGCAAGCGCTTTGTGTCTCTGCTGAGAAGAAAATCTGATTGTTTTTCCAATCAAATATATTTTGGGGCAATATAACCAACCTAAAAAGGGATAAAACTGGGAAATTAAAAGCCTAATTCAATTGTAGTTGCTAAAAGGTATTTTTAGAAGTATTTGAGTGGCATGTTTGTCTTTCCTCCACTGCTCTTACACTGCTGCCTCTCTTCTGTAGCTGCATTGGACTCAAAGGGAACATATGTTTCACTGCTAATATAAAAAGAGATCAATTGTGGGGAGGTAAGGAATTAGCTGGAGGAAAATAGGCTGCATCTAAATTATTCAAGGAAGCATAGAAAAAATGCAGAAGGACTTTAATTAATTATCCCAAAGGGAAAAGGAGCAACTGAGGGTGGGATACAGAGCTGCTGCTGAGGAGGAGCACCACCTTCTCAGAGTCCTTTGGACACCTCGTACAACAGCAGGGTTTCCATGCTGTGCCTCCCTAGCTTTATCCAAGCTCTTGGTTGTCGTTACTTTACTTTTCCTTTCCCTTCTTTGTCCTGCCTGGAGGCACGCCCGGCTTACTGAACGTGAGGCGCTTAAGGAAAGACGGGACGTGGCACTCGGTTGACACAGCGCTGTTCGGTCATAGACTGGACTCCTTCGCTTTTCCAACCAAAGTTGGATTCTGTGATCTCGCTCATGGGGGAAGGAGAAGACTGCAAGCAGCCAGCCCAGCCTGGGGAGCAGGGCCGGCTCCATGCTGCTCCCCCATTGATGTTCCCCCATTGACGCTCCCACATTGATGTTTCCCCATCGATGTCCCCCCATCGATGTCCCCTCACTGATGTCCCCTCACTGATGTTCCCCCATCGATGTTCCCCCATGGATGTTCCCTCACTGATGTTTCCCATGTATGTTCCCTCACTGATGTCCCCCATGGATGTTCCCTCACTGACGTTCCCTGCCCCGTCGCCTCAGA